>CM076932.1:13779383-14051883 GCA_039566165.1 Maruca vitrata
TACAATACTTGGCTTCGACTTTAAGATTACGGTGTTTACTGACTGAATGAATTTTTTCTTCATTAGCTCATACATCCTCTCCGAGTTGAGCCTACACTGTACTATTCTTTAATACTGTATTCTTGTTTGATGTATTAAATATTTCGATTTTCAAGGCATCCAATAAAGCTCACAAATATGTTCTGTTACCATCACAAAATGCGAAGTATTTGCGTGCAAAATGAAGGTCGAAAAACTCGCAGGCACGGTAGGTACGTACATTCATCAATAGATTTTTTACGACGCCAGGTCAAAATTACGAAGTTTTTGATTAAAAAAAAATGTGAAAAAGCGCATATTTTTAATACCGGAGCGGAGTGAAAACGCTCATAAAATCTCTTTGAGTCGCGCTATGAATAGCGAGGATTTTGTATTTTAATACGTATGGTACAATGTACTAAGGCGGTGATAAGACTGTGGGCCTCTCTTTGAGATAGGACACCAAAGTTAAATTGCGTAGAACAAAAGTTTGACGACGCATTTAAAATTTGGCGAACCATAAAAATAATGAAATTCCGTGAGGTATTTTCAAACTTCACTAAAAATTTACAATAAAAATTCCAATTAACTAACTGGAAGGCAAAATAATAGTAATGACAAATTTTCAATTCATTATAATAGTATTTTTAAGCTATTGCATAGCTTTTATCGCGTTCTTTGAGCGTGGCGACCGAACCAAGAAATTCCGTAACGAAAAAACCTCACAATCGTCTAACGTCGTTTCCAGTTCGGTAGACTACGGCACGGTGTTTGTGTGCGTGCGGTTAGACGTATTGTACGACTCTACGAAACTCGCACGAATCGAGACGAGCTGCTCCGAAATCGGACGATGCTATGCAATAGCTATACCGCGACAGTCCCCGAGTGCCACACGTCTCTTTTTAAAATAATATCTGTAATCATCAATTATTATAATCCTGAAATCCTGATAAAGGATTGCCCAAATCATTTTAAACATTTACGATATCATACTGAATTTCTTAAAGATTGACATAAAATAGTGATGGGAAAAACCAAAATCGCTGTCACTTGTCACTTGCCATTCCCACCTTAAAACACGCGCGAATTCTACACGCCGCGCAACGTCACAGTTATTTTTAATAAATATTCCGGGCCCCACAAAGAGGCGTAATAATTGTCGATATTAAAAAGAGTGCCCGCGGAAAATGCTGAAATTATTAAAAACCTTTGTCTTACCTTGACGCGACGACGGAATGGGATATTATGGGGCGCGCGCGAGTGCCGTTCAACGAATCCGTTTCTTCTACTTTTTCATTATGCTGGATTGTTATACTCCATTATGAGTTAGTAATGACAAGGAAGTACAAAACGTTTGTTATTAAACAGAGGTTGCTGCTCAAAAGTATTTAAAATTTCGCAGGTTAGGCATGTAATGACCAAGTTATGGGTACAGTTTACATCACTAATAATAATAATAATAAACGATCGTTTACACCTACTTAGGATTGAAATAAAACAACATTGATAACTAATTCCAAAGAGTAAAATTTCAAAAGAGCAGTGTTAAAACTTATGTAAATGTTATTATTCCTGTGCAATAAAACACTCATTTCATTAATTCCCGCTCTGGAACTCTTTCAACTAAAACTCGATGCAGTGTTCCATATATATAATATATACTTAACCGATCTAAACAAACTCAATTTCAGTCTCCGAATCAAGCACCCATATCGATAGGAATAAAGAGTTCCTTCTGCACACCATCTGTTAGCGCCATCTCGGGGCAAAAGTCATAAATTCTCGCGGATTTGCACATAATAGAGAATTCCTAGACTGCAAGATATCTGAAGGGAGGACGGTTTGTCACTTGATATTTTTCACTGGAGAAATATCGAGTGATGGAAATATGTTTTATGGTGAGGAATGTGAAAGATGGATTTTGTTAGACGGATTTATGCGCTGCGAGATAGCAAGAATGAAAGTAGTGACAGATATTTATCAACCGTATGAGTTTGAGACGTTGAAAAATTCAGAATAACATTATGATGGGTTCAAACAACCTTGTTGGTCTTTGAAATATAAAATGTAATGCGTTATTTTGCGCATTCAAAATTTTTTATATTATTTTTTCTTTTTTGAATTTCAAAATACCTAAGGTCTTTGTAGTCCTATGAAGGGGATCTTCTGTTTTCCATCAATCAAAATTATCAATTTGAAAGGGTAAGATCTGAACAAATGTAACGAATCTTTCAAATACTAGAACTATTGCCTGATATACAGGAGAAAATGGACTCGAGGAGCAAATAACCCGATACTAAGTATCACCCAAACTAATATAGCAGTGAAGTAACAACACTAGAAAATAATTCCATAACAGAATACTAAAAATGTCAATCGATATACATTTTGTTAAACCCAATATCCACGATGAAATCACTCTATCCAGTATCGTAACTCAAACTAAAGTAGCAGGTGATATTGGAAATAAATTGAAGTGACTATGAAGGCAGCCTTCGGATAGAATGAGATTGTTTTACGCGAACGAACATCGTGGGGCGGAATCCGTTCACCTGGGCTATAGTGTACGAGATAACAGTAATACTTGTCTGAACAGGTCCTAAACATGGCGGCACGGATATTATTTACTTAACAACCTAAAGAATTTTGTATGAGTCCGTGTCTACGTAAGGTAGCGTTGGTCCAAAGAGGCATTTTTATTACGTGAAATATGAAATGAAATGAAATGAAATGAAATGAAATAATTTATTCTGCAAATAGATTTACATGAAATACTTTTGCACGTCAAGTTGTAAATAAATTCATCACATATTACATATGTATTTTAATATTGAGTATTTCAAATTTAAAGTAAGAAATGTAGACCCGTTGATATACTTAGGAGTAAAAGGAGTAGACACAGAGCTGATGAATGACAAACCCGAGTGGAAGACATGGTCATGTAGGTATACATGTTACGTCGACCTCACTTAGCGTGAGACAAGGGCAGAAGAATGCTGATGAAATGTAAATCCGATAAAAGTGTGATTGTGGGAAGAAAAAAACTACCGAATATACGGAATTGTTAAAAATTTCATGCGCTATTAAAAGCCTCCACGTGCTTACTGAATCGAGTTGATCCCGTTTTAGAAAATATGATATTGAAGGATGTCATACTCAAAAGAATTTTGAAAGTTATTTAATTAAAAATAAACTCGTGACATTCTTTTCATTTTAGCATCATACTTAGATAGAGGGCTTACTGTTACCACTTTCACTGTACCAAGACAGTGAATAGCACTTTTCGACCACATTAAGTTCGGCGTGAAATTTTCATACAATCGTGATAAGAAAATACCTAGGCAAAATTTGTGGTGTTTTGACATTAGGCGCGATCCAGGCGAGAAATTGAATTTTTCCGGGCTATTTACTTGTTATTCTACTAAAGAAAAAACATGTAGAAAATTACTTGTTTGTGCAAGGCTCCAGATGAAAGGATTTTATTAATCCATTCTTCAATTGTTTGTTATTTTCTGTCTGTTTTTTTTTTCACATAGACGTTAATATAACTTAAGTTGTTTACAATTGAAGGTAACGATCGAAGACTAACGTAATTGCGAAAAAAATTAAGTTTTTTTATTAACTTATGATGTTCAAAATAAGTAGTATGCCAGGACCGTAGCACATGCCAGGAAGTGATCTCAGCCTTGCCCTCTGGGAAAATATGAATGTTCAAAAATATAATCTTCTTACTGATTAGTAAGGCAAACTAAATGTAATTGAAATTGAATTGTGTCTTACTAGTGAACATCGTAATAATTATTAAATACAAGATTTCTACTCAGACACAGTTTTGCCTATACTTTATTTTCAGCTAACTGTCATATACGGAGTTTCAGTATATTAGGACTGTATTTACACATCCCCTAGAGTATTATAAATTAGATAGTACATCGTACATGCCAACAAAGTTAAACCGTTTGAGCTTTACTATTTCAAACAAGATAAGCAGCTGCTGCAAGCTCAGACTATGCATCAACATAAAGCACACAAAATGGAGCTCTACCCTGTTCAAATAAGGTTGACATTTGCACAGCGGTGCTTGAATAGGCTTAGATAAATATCGAGGTGTATAATGACTGCCCGCGACTCCTCTCACAAAGAAGGACCTTGACCTTAGCCCTTGCGCCCTTTATGTTAGTTGGAAAATATTCTTATCTCAGTTTCTGCTAAGCTTTCAAAGAATTCAACGTTTCATTTGGCTTAGTTGGTTGGAGATGGGTGAAGTTAAAAGTTTTGAAGTTTATGACTCTTAAGTTCATAAAGTTTTTGTAAAACACTATATTTTTACAGTTAGGTAAAACAGTAGTTATATTTTTAAAATTTTCTACCGGTTATTACAAAAGCTTTTACTTTAAGGCGAAACTTCAAAATGTCGCTAATGACGTTGATAAATTAAGCTCATTATTTTAATGGAAACGAGCTAGTCACCTACATAAAAAAAACTATAGTTTAAAAAGCACAACCCTTTTTCCATTACCACAATTTCAATCCTAAAAATTCTTACATTTCTTTTCTTAGATCGATGCACTTAGTTTTTTGTCATCATCGTCATCATCAATCAGCTCATGCACATTGCACGTCCCCACTGCTGGGGCACGGGCCTACCCTAAACTAGGGCTATAAGGCCTTAGTCAACAAGTACATAATCTAAGGATTTCTTCGTATTTTTTTGTCTTTCTTCAAAATTCTCTAAATAAACATTATGCATCAATTTAATGTTGTTGAACTTTAACATAAAACTTCTACCTGCCTCGCATTTACAAGAATTCCTTCACACCTTAATACTTTAAAACCTTTTAAAACCCCAACATGTCCGTATCTCGAGGGCTCGGGATCTTCGACGCGCTTGTCTTTGTGAGATTTATGGATCTTTGCCATTCAAGTTCCACTACAATGGGGAATTTTCCAGGTACGATTTCTTATTGAAACATGTTGTAGTATTCTTACTACATACATTTAAAAGGCGAATTTATATTTATATATGTTTTTAATATTTTAAAAACAGAAAACAACCAACTGATCTACCGAGATTTGAGGATTCGAGAACCCGTGACCTTCTGAAAATCGCGTCCAGACGTGCATTCAATTTAAATTATTGCTATATAAAAGCTATAGTACAGCTGCTGGCTTTTTTGTTAAATTTACCAGCACCACTATTTTAATATGCCTAACTAGAACTATTCTGTTAACGCATTCAACACATACTCTTACCTGAAATGCATAGTTGTTATGTCGTTACTCAACAACCTAACAGAGCAAAGTTTTAAAATCTTGATAGATCTTTTCTTTGTCATTGGATCATGTCATTTATTGGCCGCCATAAGCGTAATTGGATAAACAATATTCCAACTTTATCACCTGCATAGCATTGATTAACACCGCATTAGGCATCCTGTCCACCTACGTCATAGAGAAACTAAGAAATAGTAACTAATAGGATACAATAAATAAATAAATATCTAGGAAATATCCACACACGATCATCTGAGGGCCTACCATGAGTTGGCTATCGTAAACTTACGTACGTTAAAAACCTATCGAGTTTTTTTTTTGATATGGCCGATTGTAGTTCTTCGCGTAACCACCAGGCGGCGCTGTACAAGTTTTTCATAGACATATTTACGTTGGCGATATCGAGCGCGTAAGTTTTAAACTCATGGTAGCCCCACTGACCCCAAACTAAAGGAGAGGTTGTACTATGGGCGTCAGAGACTGATATACATACATAGATATTTATAAATACATACTTAAATACATAACCACAACCAGACACAAACCCCTACATAATAATTATGGTCATCACACAAATATTTGTCCCGAGTGGAAATCAAACCCATGACTCTTGGAACCAGCCAGGGTCACTAACCACTGTTCCACCGAGCCAGTCATACATTCATTGGTAAAAGTTTCTCCTTTTGTCCTCTCCGTACCGGTGGACCGCCAGCCTTACGCTGCCTGTGTCTGTCTTAAACGAAGAAATATTAACCAATAGGATTGCACAAAATCTGTCCATTGAAGAGGAGCGGAGATCCTATCCTTACCAATATTATAAACGTGAATGTTTGTATGTATGAATGTATGTATGTATGGATGTTTGTTACTCTTTCACGCTCAAACGACTGAACTGATTTTCATGAAATCCTTACTAATATTAAAAACGTGAAAGTTTGTATGTGTGGATGTATGGATGTGTGGATGTTTGTTACTCTTTCACGCTCAAACGTCTGAACTGATTTTCATGAAATCCTTACTAATATTATAAACGTGAAAGTTTGTATGTATGGATGTATGGATGTTGGTTACTCTTTCACGCTCAAACGACTGAACTTTGGTATCATGGTAGCTGGTACTCTGGAATAACATATAGGCTACTTTTTTTTTTAATGGAATGGGAGAATTTTTACGTGTTTGTCGATTTTGATAAAACTTGGTATGGATGTAGCTGGCACTCCGGAGAGACACAAGCGCTATTTTTGTTAATTCAACCTAGTTGGGTTAATATTTCCCGTTTTCTCCGCTCCTTACCGGTGGACCGCCAGCCTTATGCCCAGTCGTGTCTGTGATTGCGAGACTTCGCATCGCTTCGGAACTTCGGACGTCGAAGTTCCATTGTTCCCGACAATGCTCGTTGATAGATAAACGGTCTGTTGCTTTGACTTTGAGAACTGTAATGTTTGACGTTGGTGGCCATTTTGATAGTTGAACATTTGAACTGAATTGGAGTGGAAATTATTGTTTGCATACATTTTTTACGCGAGAATTTTTAGAAAAATTTAAGTAATCACATACACCGTGAAATTTTAGTGGTTGTTTTCCCGCAGTAAAATGATTCTATCTTAGTAGTACAAAAGATGTGTGCAGTTCTTTTTTGGTAAAATCGAAAAATGCCGGTTTTACGAAAGGTTTAACCGTAACTGGAAAACACGTTCGAACCGCTTTATGACTTAGGGTGAAGAGCTTCTTTAGCTTTAAGAATCGATTTCATGCGGCAAGCAGTACCTGAATACGTCACATCTTCAAAAACAACGATAGCTTCTCTCGTTTTCGAGTTGGAAAATTATTATTCTGAAAAATCGGAAAAAAAAAATTTTTTTTCGAGGAATAATTTGCATGATTCGATAGTACCTATTACCAAAGGCAAGTCGTTCTGCCACGGGAAAACAACCACTAAAATTTCACGGTGTATGTAAATCTGTATAAATGAAGCCTTAACGATAATATCTATGCGTTACTTTAAGCAACTATTGCGAACTATTATGAACTATTATGTTCTGACATGGCTTCACACAACGTTGAAAAATCTATCAGGTGTGCTGGTTTCCTCACGATGTTTTCCTTCATCGTTAAAGCGTCGAATGATGGTACATATGAATTTCAAATTTGAAAAACAAATTGGTATCTGACGGGGTTTGAACTGGCGACCTCTCGCATGCAAGCAACGACCTTAACCACTCGGCCATCGACACTGTTGTGGTGGTAGACATACACATAACGCACATTTTCATCAAACATCCCAGAACTAGCAAACATACATACATAATGCTACATAGGCAAAATTGTACAGATTTTTCTGTTTATGTTTATTGCGGTAATCCGGCAGGCGAACCGCGGGGGCAAGTATAGCAATTCAAAATGGCCAGGATTTAATCCGCGCTTTTAATGGGCAAAGTTCCCGGCGACCCTTAGGCCGGCAACTTTTTCGACCCAACGAATTTATCTCGCCAAATTTTTGCTTGTATCAATCTAATGGTGGGGAAAATTTGTTTAGGTACACAATTTTGTTGGATACCCTTTTTATTCGGATACGAGTACTTTACGGTAAAGATAAGATCAAAATTAATCGCTAAAATGTACATTATTTAAAACGGAAAGGAGGATTTGAATTGAAGGTATTCAAGTGCACTTAGCCAGTGTGGTTGATTAAGCCCTGATCGCTCTAGTTTAGGTAAGCCCGTGCCCCAGCTGTGGGGACAAATAAGGGCTGATGATGATGATGAAGTTCAAGTGAAGTATTGTTAATTGACTAGAACAGTACTTAGGTGTGTTAAAATGTTCCAAATATTATTTATAAAAAATAAAAAATAGGAAATTGCATTCACTGTATAATCTGAGCTTGGGGGTGGAGCACTGGTGACTTGTATCACGGGTCTTTAACGGAACCTTTTTCAAGCACCAGGCTCTCACATTCGCGTTTCATATGATACAAATTGTACTCACCTAGACTGAGCACTCTGTAACCTACTTGTGAGAGAAACTAAACAACTTTTTTACTTTACTTTTTTTAAATATAATGTAATTATTTAAGTGTTGGTTTGAGCATACATGAAAAGATTGATGGCTATGGAAGAAGCAAAAGTGGATCTCTGGCTACCCTTCTGGGAAAAAAGCGTGATTGTATTATGATGTAATTAATTAATTTAAACACTATGCTTAACTAATACTTCCCAGTGCAGTATTAAATGTAATGTCACGAAAGTCTTTAGTCATATTAAAGTTATTCTAGACTTAAGCTTATGTCTCAGTACCAATATCAACTGCACAAGCCAAACCAAAACTTAAGTTATTGGTACCAAACTACTCCGCTCAATCAAAAGCCGAATGCCAACTGGGTAAGCAAATCAGAGCAAGATTTAAGTTAGTAAGTAAACTAAGTAACCTCGAGGCCTACGATAAATTCGTGGCAACTTCAACTTACTTACTCTCGAGTTTCCTGTTGCGTAAGCTACTTGAACACATTAAGTAGGGTACTGGGTAAGTAATGTTAGGCGGAATTACATTGACTGCGGAAACTACGGGTATGTACAAAGTTCGGGTGTTGGAAGATGCACATTTTGTTCAGTAAGTATTTTAGTACTTAGTTTAAGATCAATATTTAAATTAAAAAATCTTGTACAATACAATCTATTTAACAATTTTTTTTATTTAAATATTCAGTCATATTTGGATGTTTTCTCTACAATTCACGTATTATAAAAAAATACAAATATTAAGCGCTTTCACAATAAAAGATTAAAACCACGGTCAAAACCTGGCTTAATCACTACATTATATAAAACAAAGTCGTTTTCTTTGTCCCTAGACATATGGATATGTATGTTTATATATTTATAACTACGCAACGGAATTAGACAGAGAGACAGTTTTTTATAGACTAGAGTTTAAATAGGGATATCCTTACTAATATTATACCTAAATGCAAAAGTAACTCTGTCTGTCTGTATGATTCACTGAACCGATTCAAATAAAATTTGGTACAGACATAGTCCAAAGCCTGAGGACATAGGCTACTTTAAACCGACTGTAACGTTTTACCCGTTGAACATCTCAACGCGGACGAAGTCGCGCGAGGAAAGCTAGTGTTTAATATATCTGGATCGGAGCAAGGGCGGGTCACTAGTTAAATTTTAAGTAAAGAACACCCTCATACAGAAACAGCTAACCGTACAGCATATTATAATAGAAAGAGGAATGCGGGAGCGGGTATCACGCCGCGGTCCTGGGAATGCAGGCTCTCATCACGGTATGCGGGTTGTCATCACGCAGGACGCACAATGCGGGAGAAATGCGGGAGTTCGTCACGTGACATACATAAGGACAAGAGGTTGGGTCTGGATATTTTGCGGGCAATTAGACACTTACGAGTAATTTCCCGGAATTTTGTTATTTTTTTGCCTCAAAACATTAAGTTATTTAAACTTGAATGCACAAAATAGTTCAGGTATTTTGCAGATTAAGGCTATTAGACACTGTTACGCAAAAGGCGATATTAAATTGTCTCAAAACATTTACTTCACTACAAAATAGTCAACGATTCTCTTTTTTCCTCATTTATGAGCCATGTGTAGTATCTTTTTAGAATTGTAATTTTATAATAATGATTAACTGCTTTTTTAAAAATTATTTTAGCTATGGAATTTATATGTGCTAATAAAGATATTGAAATGTATAAATTCATCAAAATGACCGGCAAATAAGTCAGTAAGACTTTACGAAACAAAACACTCTCAACTTAACCCCAATGTATTCAAAGCCACATTATCACTTAAGCTCGGGTAAAACGCGCCCAAATAGAGCCTTACTACCTTCACACAAACCCTTCAACCAAAGAAACCAATCTACACGAAGGATCTACAAAGCACTGCCAACACTACAACCAATTCAAAAGCAAACGGACGCATGCCAATTCGACGTGTCAACACTATACCGAAATATGTTTGCGCCACCCCATCCGAAAATCCACCTTAACCCAAACGAATTAAGGCAAGTATTCGCAAACATTGCGAATTAAACGTTGCAAGATACCTCGAAAACCCCAAAGTTGTCGAACTAATACTCTCATCGTGCCTAAAATGGTTAAAGTTCCGTATTGAGCCCATTTCGGGGCGCTACACTCGAATACCTGCTCTCAGCGGTAACATTTACGGTTGCAAATTGAACGGTGACATTTTTATGTGTTAAGGTTGTCATGACGAAGCGAAGTGGATGGTGTTATGCACTTTTTAAGTAATAGATTCTTTTACCTGTTGCAGGGGATGAAGATATTTTTGCGTACAAAACGGTTCGATGGATGGTAGACGGATCGGTGATTTATTATGGTATGTGTCATTGGAAGCTTTACGGGGGTTATCACTTTTATTGGCTGAGGAGCTCGTGGAGTGAAATTCGTCACAAAAATGTTTACTGCCTTTTGAGCAGGTCTCTTTGACGGAATACGATAATCCTTATTTCCTTACTCCATACTCTCGACTCGTTCCTTTCGCATTTATTTATTTATGTTGCGCTTTCACTTCATAACCGATTAATATGAAGTTTGTCACACAGATAGTCTAGAACTTTTATTTTTGTTTATTTGTACCAAAAGACACACACATACAACATCGGAAATTTATAGGTTTACCGGGGGCAAACCGCTAATTTTCAGGTGTCTCGGAGGCAATCAGTCTTTCAAAGCCTAGCGGCGATCGTGATATTATATTACATATTTATACAATGAAATAATAAACTCAGACTGCAGGGTACTCAGAAAGGACATAGGTTTTAACCTAACGTGGGCTGAGTCAGAAGCGTGAAGTAAGTCAAACATATTTGTCTTAAAACATTTAGGTAGAGCCTGGCCTATGTCCAGCAGTGTACAGGAATGGGCTAATGATGATGATGATGATGATGTAGACAGCTCTCTCGAGATCGGTTAAGTAGTACTAAATTATTTCAGCCGATAAGACTATTTAGTCAGTCCCATACCGAATACGTCTAGAATGGGCATAAATAAACAAAGAGAAAAAAAAACATACAACGAACTAAACCATACACTTTTCACGTTGAAAAATTCCCACAGTTAGTTGTAAGAAAAACTTCGAAGTGTTGTTAACAACAAAGAACATGACAATTTGAAAGACTGACATCTCTTAAAAAGATAAACACGGGCTAAACTAAGTTCATTTTCACACTAGGCACCCCACAAAGGCGAAAACAAGCAAAATCACCTTGGAACACTTACTTGTGCTTAGAAAGCTTACAAACAGGGAGAAAGCTACGTCATCACACTAAGCGAAAAGCGGCTAAGTCAGGGCAAAGCGGCTAAGTAAGCGACCAGCTACGTGTGATATAAACTATGACATTCGAAAAGCTGACGGAAAGACAATGTGAGGAGAATCTATTGACAAATAATAAAAAAAACTGAAATACATGGTAAACTGTTATGAAGAGAAACCAAAGGAAATATAAAACGAATTTGTTGTTTATATTTGAGTTCTTTTTAAATTCAATTCCTTCGTTCTAATCACTCTAATTTTAATGGTACACCCATTATTGGATCAAATAATGAGTAATGTTTTTTTTCTTCAAACAACAGCCACTAATATACAATATTAAGTGTCAGTATATTTGTCTACCTACTAATTACAAAGTAAATAACTAATAAGACAAACGGCTGAATACCAAACTGATAAGTTAAATATTTCGCTTTACTACTATCTCTATTACATACCACATAAGGATAAACTCAAAACTTAAAATCCTGAAACTAAGATTTAAACAAGAAAACCGAACTAGGTAAATCGACCGACATCTAACTTCAAAAACATCTGCAATATAAGCACGTCATTTGTCCGGCTAGTTTCCTACGTCCCCCTTCCTCCTTCCGCGGCTACCCCCTACAGGGCTGGCGATTACTTATGGTAGATGACCAACTTTCCAGAAATATTGCTAGGATGAGCGGAAAAATGCAGCAGAAGCGACGGTGTAATTATATAGTTTCTTGTTCCATTAACGACTGGTTTATTTCAAAACTTACCACGTGAAACGGAGTTTCTGATAGTTTTATGTACTCACTGAAACTGTTATGAAAAGTTTATTTACGTGAGTTGCTGTTTTATTTTAAAACACCTATTATAAACGCAATACTTTTCTGTCTGACTGCGTGGAACAGTGGTTAATGACTCTTGCTGGCGGTTCCAAGAGTCGTGGAATCGATTCATACCAGAGACAAATATTTGTGTGAACAGCGGTCTTTTTTTCGTGTCTGGGTGGCAATATGTATTTATAAATATCTATGTGTGTCTGATGCCCTCAGTAAACGCTCTGCTTAGTTTGGGGTCAGGTGACAGTGTGTGGAAATGTTCCACAAAATGTTATATATATCATAATATAAAAGCAAAGCTTTTTTTCTCTATCCGTCACAACAAAACTACTGAACCGATTTAATTTAACTTGAGCCATAGAGCCAGAGGAAAGTAAAGTTTTATGCGTTAAAATGCGTTTTTTACACATTTCCTGCTGTTTTTTTGCTCCTATTGGTCGCACTGTGCTGTTATATAGCCTAAAGTCTTCCTCAATAGTCTATCCAGCATGAAGTCGTAGGCGGCCGCTAGTTAACATTATAAAGTTGCAAGTATATTTTTAAACCACAGCATAGCGCCATCCCTGTCTCCGTCTCAGTTTTAGCGTGATTTGCGACGCTCATATTTTTTTCTCGGGTCGCATTTTTGTATCGTCCTGTACGTATATGTGACAGGTGATATTTTTTATTTGTCTACTTGAACAAAAAGGCTTGTAAAAAGGACACTGAAAGGTTTCCAACACGGAGTACTTGTGAATCGTTCACTGCCCCGTTGGTTTCTTTGAGTAGCAAGCGCTACTCAAAGACCGGGTCTCCGGTTTGAGTCCGGGGTCGAGCAAAATTTGTATGACTTTTTCTGTAAAGAAATTACTCAGCCCGGAGTCGGGAAGTTAGCGGATGGACGCCCGTGCCTCGGATAGCACGTTAAGCCGGTGGTCCTACGCCTGATCTCTCATCGGTCATGTCGGATTGCCGTCTTAATGAACTATGAGAGTAAGGGAATAGAGAGTGCACTTGTGTTTGCGAGCAAACTTGTGAACCATAATTAATACATCCTACGCACTTGGCTCATCTGAATTGAGATCGGCCGCCATGGCTGAAATCGGTTTACAGGCAAATGAACTGACTTCTAACGGTACCTAACTCACATTTCTCCACAAGAATAACTCTCGAAGTCGTTAGCTAGCTACAAATAGGTCCAGAAATCCCAAACCAGTACTAAAAGAGGCAGGCTTTCAGAAACCACCTGGAAACTTTCAGAAACCCCACACAAACAGCCTTCACTCCAACTGGCTTTTATTTCCTAGGCAATAAGGCTTATAGTAGCATAAACACTTAGCGCGGGATACAAACTTCATGGACTTTACTGAATGAAACTAATTTGTATAGGAATACTTTTTGTTAGGGCCGGCCGCATAGTTTTTGTATGAACTTCGCTTTAAAACTGGCATTTCTGTGTATTCAAATAGTTTCTCTTTTTGAAAGCGCTGAGGAATTTATATTTATTTTATATAGGAGTTTACTCAACTTTCGTACAACTATTTGTCTGGGAGAAAAAAATGTTCAAATTTATTTTATGTCTACCAAATCGTCGGAGCTTTTTTATAGCTTGCCTCATTTCATTTATTACCTAAATCTATTTTAGACTTAATGTATTGTTAGATGTGGTATTAATTAGAAATAAAACTTATTTTACGGATTACACTCGCGTTTATTGTTATTCTAAACATATTATTAAGAGACCCGACGTTTCGAGCTCTTTACAGCGCTCGTGGTCACGGGCAAGAATAAAGATGACAGTCCACTGTCACCCTTATTTCAAATGTGTAGTGTTGTGAGATTAATATTAAAAAGTTAAACTATCAGTATCGAAAGCCCATAATAAACTGTGTACACAATATTTATTTTCCGTCTCTAAACACGCTACACTATTCAATATTCCCGCAAACTTTTAGCATCCCACCATTGCCCATGATCAATTCATTTTTGACAGCCATTCTATCCGAACGGGGGGTTATCAGGAAGCGATACCACCCTAGGGGGAAGGGGAGATGTCTCTATAATAGTACTTTCGTTTTAAATTGTCCAAGATATTCCCCTTAGCTGTCAACTGTGGGCGCCGATAACGCGTTTGAGTGTCAATTCGTGGTGGAAATGATGTTTATATTTATTTATATATTGTGTTTTATGCATTAAAAGTTTAGCAAAGTAAAAGTTTTTATTTCTTTTTCATTAAAAGCTAGAAGTTATATCAACTGTACAGTAGCGGAAAGCCGACGTTATACATTATTATCGTATGTAGCTATTTGAGCAGACTCTTAGGTTTCAATTTTTGTACAGTATAATAAGTACTGTTTAAACCATTTTTATATCGAAAAAAAACGATATTTTTTATATTCCATTATTAATTGATTCAATGAAAATTATCAAAGCTTTTAAAATTGTTACAATATTTTTTGTTCACACTGACTATTACTACAACATGAATATAAAAGTCTTTTTTTTTAGTTTTAACACACTATTACTAAAGATAAATACCAAAAAACCGTTTCAAAACTCCTTATAGCGTATTAAAGTCGCGTCTCCCATCGTCACGTGGCGAAACAAGAAGAATCATTTGACGCGTCGTAATTCGGGAAGTACGCAAATGGACGGAACAATGACGCGCAACATTAGCGGGGCCCCGATGCATTGTCGCTGTGGCGCCGCCATTGTGGGCAGGGCCGGTGCAGGGCATCTCGGGGCCCTGAGAAGGGTTTAAAAGACAATGTCTACAGTAGGGGTTGTGGTCGATTGTTGTCGCTTAGGTTGCGAGTAGATAAATAAATTATATAGTTTTTAATAGATCGCAAGTCATAAATAGTTCTGGCAGTTCAAATTTCTGATTTATGAGCTTAAATTAGCTATGACTAAAACTAAAAATAACTAGTTTGTTATTTTGATCTTGTATAATTGCTGCGTTTAGCCAGGATAGGAAGTTACAAGAAAGCTCAATCAAGAAGGTTACTGACAATATGTACAGTCGGGAATTTTGGCGGTAGTACACTTTTCAAACAGATTTCTTTAAACGCCATTAGCCCCGCCCACTAGCCAATAGAAGAGCACTTCGAAACTTTGTTTACGAATACGTTCCAATAGTAGGAGAGCTAGCAAGAATTTTTTGGTAGGTATTTGAGGCAAGCTGAAAACTTATCCTTTACCTCTCCTATTATATCCCAGCACGAAACTGCAGACCTGGCTGGTGAGTAGCGGGGCTAAAGCAAACCCCCAAGAATATTTTTCATCTTTTTATTTATAACTAAAAAATAAGACTCACATAGACAAATCATTTCGATGGAACTTCTACCTGTCAGGTGAACTGTCTTATTTTTTTTTTTTTTGGATAATAAAAATATATTTTTAAATAAACAAAATTGGGGGTTGGTTTGGCCCCGCTACTCAGCCAGGTCTGCGGTTTTGTGTTGGGATATAAAAGGAGAGGTACAGGACAAGTTTTCAGCTTGCTTCAAATATCTACCCAAAAATTCTTGCCAGCTCCTTGACCACAATGGGGCGGGGCTTGTTCTGACAGACGCGTAAGCGCCAAGCGATTTTCACCTTATAGGTGGTCGACCGCCAGCGTTGCTGATAGTACATTTGGTCGTCAAGTAACATTCAGATGTTTTATCATTGCCAATATAATCGGATTTTAGTAATCATATAAAATAATATAACTAGGCAAAGGCATAAGGACTCACAGAGTTACTCTGTGAGTCCTTAGTTCCTGTGAGAAATATTTTTCACGTTAGATGAAAAAAATATGGCACCACCGTCAACACCCTAAGTCCGTCCCTGTCCTCCATCGACATCGTGTTGTATTGTCGCACAAATGTGACCAACATTGTGTGTCCGACGCCCTTTGTCCTGCCCCTTTGTGCGAAGGGACCGGGGTATTATTTTATTTTTATTAAGGAGAATTGCCTTGGCGGTTTAATAAACAATACTCTGATTGTTATCTTAGCTTGGTTTTGTATTTTTTTCTTGTGTACGCCCCTCCGTTTTTGGGGAGAAGATGCCTTATCGTGAAGACTGTGTGATTAGTCGACACATTGAGTTAATATCAAAACATTAAGTCTCACTACATTCCCATTTATTTGATTTACAAGAGACACAGTCACAGTTATCATTTCTTTCAGTTTTTGAGTACACTGGCCTGTCAGTTTAAATACAAACACATCATTTGATACAAGACATTTGCGTTTCGTTAGATTTACTAATCTATACTAATATTATAAAGCTGAAGAGTTTGTTTGTTTGTTTGAATCTCAGGAATAGCTAATATGAGAATTCAAAGAGTTCGCTCGCGACCATAATATGTATCACCAAGTCGAAATCTGCTTCTGTTTTTATCGTGAGGAGATTCATTCATTTGACCCATTTAATAAATACTAACAAAGGTCAAAGAGGTCCCTGGTTCAAGTCCGGGGTCGGGAAAAATTTGTGTGAGTTTTTCTGTAATGAAATTACTCAGCTCGGAGTTAATAAATTGGCGGTTGAACGCCCGTGCCACTTGTGTTTACGCGCACACTTATGCACTATAGCATGTCCTGCGCACTTGGCTGATCTCAATTGAGATCGGCTGAAATCGGTCGGACTAGCGTCGATGGCCGAGTGGTTAAGGTCGTTGCTTGCCATGCGAGAGGTCGCCAGTTCAAACCCTGCCAGGTACCAATGTGTTTTTCAAATCTGAAATTCATTATGTACCATCATTCGACGCATTAACGGTGAAGGAAAACATCGTGAGCAAACCAGCACACCTGAGGAATTTTTCAACGGTGTGTGAAGCCATGTCAGAGGCCTACGGGCGGTTTAAAAACTCTGACACCAGGTTGTTCATCAACCATACGATATGAAGAAGAAGGTCGGACTTAGATATTAAGTTGATATTAATTTATGCAAGTTTCTTTATTCAGTGCAGTCTCAGCTGACAATCACCAAACTTTTCAACAAACCCTCTCGTTTCCGGAAGCCCTGTATCGATGGGGTGAAGACGTGCCACTCAGCCGAGGGCCATCTTAATAGCACTTTCGAACGTCCAAAGTTCTTGCTAAATGCCCTTTGAGGGACAATACCAATGTCACGAGTCGTCAGTTTTGAATTTCAGGCATTTATTTTTGGCTTTCATTTGATTGAGTGTTTTTTTTTTTTTTTGGAAAGGACTCGATATTGTCGGTAGAGTGGCTAACAAGGGTGTATAACAATTTCTACAAAGTGGCAGTACATTATAAAGTCGGACAATAAAAATACTCGAGATTCTAAATGAAGGTTATCCTAATGGTGAGAGTGTAGGCAGTTTATGTTCAGATAACACATTCGTTAATATTCTATCGCATCACCTATTGTAAAATTAAAAATAATGTTGCTAAAGAAACAGTGATGTGCCAGGACAGTAGCACATGGCAGGAAGTTTCCCCCTGGGAAAAAGGCGTGATTTTATGTACCTACCTATGTATATAAAAATACAGTTATAATATAACTGGCCAATACTAAAAATTCACTAAATGAGAGACACAAATTTTGATAATGACAGAATAAGATTTAAGCTTCTTGACAGTAGTTTACATTTATGTTTCCTTGGATAATTTTATGGGAATAATAGTTATGGGGTCGATAATAAGTTAGCAACTCATTAACTACCACCATTTTATTGCCAGGTACCCTTCAGCTAGTACTATATATCTTACATAATTAAAACCCAGTTCAAGACACCTCAACAAAAGCTTTACGAACAACAGCTTTAATTTGCCCCATTTAATCAACGCCCGTTGTTTGCCAAATCATTATACACCTTATCTCAACTTAGCAAAGTTTGTTTTGGGTCGAGGTGTTCATTTTTCAACCTAATTTTAGACATGGGTCTTGTTCGGATTAATTTGATGTTTACAAAAATATGGAATCATACAACTCTGGAGAAGAAATGAAAGTGATCTATGACGTCTCTAGTCCAGTAATAGTTACAATTATAACTTTGACACATATTGTAACCATTAGAAATCTATACTAATATTATAATAAAGCTAAAGAGTTTGTTTAAACGAGCTTATCTCAGAAACTACCTGGTTCGAGTCGAAAAAATATTTTTGTTTTGAATTAACCAAATGGTTAGCCTTGCTCAATAAATATTGAGCAAGGCTTTATACTACTGACTATATAATATCACGCTGCAACTAAAAGGTGGCTGATAAAAAAAAGGGGGAAAATACGGACAAAGTCGCCGGCAATGCTAGTAATGAACAATATTGTCTATGTATATTGTGTCTGAAAAATATAACACAAAACAGTGCAAACTGTAACACAATAAAAAAAAATATCAGTCAACAATTACAAAAAGCTCTAGTAAGTGTTTTAAACCACCTAGCATATTCGCGTACCATTGCGACCGCAAAATTAAATAACGCCAACAGTGACAATTGCTGCTAAAAACTCTAATACTAGTATAAACCGGTTAGTGGTCGAGTGAACGACGAAAAAAAAGTAAAAAAGCCAGTCGCATCCCTATTCCAGGGGTTGATAGAGCCGGGGGGGGGGGAGGGGAGGTAAGTTTTTACAAGCCCACCTGTTGCCCCCACTGTTATGGTTCAATAAAAACGTACAATTCCCGGTAATGACACACTTTGTGAGACGCCATCATGAATTTAGAACGAATCGCGACGGACGCCACAGAGTAAGTTGGGGTGTTACATACAACATTGCACTAAAAAAATTGTTGTCTAAGTGGATGAAATCACTGCTCTGTAAACATCGACAAAGAAGTTCGTAGGTTGTGTAGTCAACCAACCCGCACTTGATCAGCGTGGTTGACTAAGGCCATATCGCCCTAATTTAGGGTAGGCCCGTGCCCCAGTCGAACCAAAAAAAAAAAAATTTTACACCAATAAATTCATTCTAATTGGTCTAACACAATGACGTATTAAGAATGTTACATAGGTAGCATTTCATAAATAGCTTGCAAACTTTAAGGTTATATGTATCGGCGAAGAGATAGTTACTCGTCAATAGAAATAATTTCTTTGACATTAAGTGGTTTAAGTCACTTGTACCATGATAGTAGATGATACGGTTTAAACTCACTCGTTCGTTAGATATAACAGGTTCGTTCTTACATTTGGGACCTAAGTTAAAGGTTTAAGTTAAGTGAAAATTTCGGCAACTTGCTACACAGCAGTCGTGGCCGAGTGGTTAAGGCGTCTGACTCGAAATCAGATTCCCTCTGGGAGCGTAGGTTCGAATCCTACCGGCTGCGAATGTTTTTACACTTATCATACTTTATATTTAGATTTTATTAAAATAAAAAGTAGAATTCAGTATAAAACAAAACATATTTGACATAAGTGATACATTTAAAAATACCTACCATGATAAGTTATCGTGTCTTATCTCGGAAAAAAAAACAATGATTTATTTAGATATACTGTACAATCTTTAAAATATCTAAAAGAATTTAATAAAGTTTGGTTTGGATCTCTTTAACGCGACTGCGTAAAAAGGTGAAATATTTAACGCAATTAACAAATTCAAAAAAATAATATCGCGTTTAGAATCACGAACCGTGTACACAGTTCATATATTTTTTTAAACTGTCATGGTTACACACATAAGAAAACTGTAACTGTTGGGAGCTTATTAAAACAAAACAACATGGTAAATATCCCGAAAAGTTACAGTTTTCTTACAGTTAATTTGTTTTAATATACACAAATATTATAAGTTATGCAACCAGATATTGTTGCTATGTTTCTGTCTTATGCCACATCTGTTTTTCGTTACTCCACGCCCAGTCTCCCATTGGAGGTGAAATAATTTATTTATTTCCCGCCTGCAAGGTTTATGACCACTGGATTTGGTGAATTCCACTTTGATATTCGTTCGTTAATTAAAGACTGAGGTTATTTTAATTAAAATCTGTTGTTTAATCAACTTAACAAGTTTTGCGTTTATTTTCGCACGTTTTAAAGTGATAATGGATAATTTATTTCAATTATTTTTTACTATGGATTGTTTTCAATAAGCCGCTTCTTAAAATAAATTATAATAATCTCATTAACAATTTTATTATAGCAATCACTTTATTATCATCAACAAAATTTTAAAACATTCATTTTGAGATTTCTGATTTTGATAAAAACGAAATATTATAATAATTCCTTTTTACCCGAAATAATTACATTAGTATCATGTGACGTCCAAAGGTGGAGTGTGGTCATCTTGTTAGCTTCTTAGAAAAATAGTACCTAATTAGTACTCTCGTTGAAACAATAGGCACTTATTTCCGGAAAGGAACACCGAAACCTAAAAAAGACCGCAAC
Source organism: Maruca vitrata (assembly GCA_039566165.1). Taxonomy (NCBI): domain Eukaryota; kingdom Metazoa; phylum Arthropoda; class Insecta; order Lepidoptera; family Crambidae; genus Maruca; species Maruca vitrata. The sequence goes on from CM076932.1 coordinate 13,800,126, forward strand.
AACATCTTGCCTTTGAAAAACGTACACTCAAAAACATGGCGTTGCAATCCAGCAATGCTTTTTTTGAATGACAAGCCAATTAACAAACCCAAAAAAGACACAAACGCAAATCCTCATTACAGACGGACCAAGGACACTTAACCTAATAAGAAACCTCGCAACACACCGTCGTCAGAAAACGCAAACATTTTTTTAATTAGCAATACCACTTCATTGCTGCCAGCGCAGCGTTTACTTAAAAATAAAAAATGCAACATCAAATCAAAACTCGACCTTATCACAAGGTGGTAGAGTTGTTTCTCGCGTGAGGTTGGAATGCAGGGGTACTCAACCCTTGGTCTGGCGACTCAACCGAAACGTGTGGCGTTTTGAATTTTTAAAAAGATTATTTTCAGAGTGAGCGCCATGATGGAAGCGCCGCTCTGATTACCGTCGGCTAAACTGTGTCATGGCGGCTCTACAAACATACTGCTAATTGTATGTACAGTATATAAAAACATAAAAAATATTACATAAATGCGTATGTGCTACCTTGGTTTCATTCCCTTAGAGAAAGAACATTCAGATATAATCCGTCGTATTATGATGTATGATAATGTAAAACAAAAATTTTATATACAAATATTTCGTGACAGTATATGTGCATACACAGACATTTTAAAATTGATCAAAAATATTTTATCATCAAAATGCATGTGGGGTAATTAATAATAATTTTATTTACATTATATACCTACTTATCCTAACTAAAATTAATTTAAAATAATTTCGTTCGAACAAACAAAAGTTAATTTCAAAGTCTTAAAAATAAATGAACTTCATGTAGGTACTACTAGCAATGCATAGTCCAGAAACCTTAATAACCCCACACGTTGCGATCATACCGGTTACAACCGGATTAGATCCACTTGTCTGGTAATTGAAAATGGCCGCCCGGATATGTCTGAGTGGTATTAAACGCTTTGAGAGCTGGACGGAACGAGAGCGGTAAGAATTTCTTTATTCCACAGCCGTAAGTTTTTTGTAAAAAACTTACGGCTTAAAAAAAAACAAAAAAGTTTTAAAAATATGATTTATAAACTTGCAGAAAACCCATGTTTATTTTTAAATAATTTTATTTTAATGGGAAAGGTAAAAAATAATAAATAAACATGATGGATATGGAACCACATATTATGTGAACGTTAAGAAATTTGAATATCTGTGATTTATTTTGATTAAGTTTATTGTTATAGTTATTTGCATATTTTTTATAAGATACAAACCAATGCACAGTGTTTCTATTGGACATCGTTTGGAAGTGCTCATCTTTGTCCCAATACAAAAGCTACGCGAATCAATATGACGCAGCGTATAAGTTTCAATCCTGTCTTAAGGGCCAGTTGAAATGTTTGGTCCGGACTCGCTTTGAACCGGGTACAAGACACGGACTCGAAACTCGAGTCTTTCGTCTTTCAATAAGGCTCTGTCGATATCAAAAGGTTTTCTTTCACTATTATTTGCGGTAAGTGAGTGGTTATTTTTGTATTTCTTAGGCAAGAAAGAATACATTTTCTTAGTCATTCAATTAAGGGACAGTATTATGTTACTTTTCAAGTGTCCATCGTTAATTTATTTACATTTAATAAGAACTAGTCTAGATTAATCATTATATTCCTTACGTTATAGTGTTATGTGTAGCATTGTCAAGAAAATCAATTGATCATACATTCATAGTTAACTTACCAAAAGATCCAGTAATATAAAAAATCATCATACCTGAAAACAAAGAAACAACTTTTTTAATACATATCGAGAAATGGACATTTATAAGCTAATGAAAAATAAAAAAATATTTAGAAAAAACTACAAAAACAAAACGCTCTTGACATATTAACAACTAAATTAAAAACATCATCGCCTGAGTTTGTGCTCCATCAAAACAATGTCTTGTCATTAATAAACTGGTACATATTATTAAGCATTTATATACCGGCTGACAAAGAGTAATACAAATTAAAATAGTCACATGACCACAAATAAAATCGTTTAAAAACAACAAATCTGTTAATTAAACCACACCACTATTACTTTGCGTTTAACGTCCATGCTGCTACCACGATAAACCCCAAAAAAGCCGTGCGAATGATGTCGCAAACCGGAAATCCGGTTAATTAGCAAAACCGGAGCTAATCCGGTTTCGACCGGCGCGGTAACCAGGTACCCGGGTGGAAATTAGCCGAATCACGTTTAAATATGGCTGACCCGCCCCGCCCTGATACCGAGGGAAGTAATTTTGAATTTTGTATAACCAGGACTATCGTTTTTTTTGTTTCATCAGGTAGCGCTACTGTAGGTACGACTGCAAAGAAAATTATAACCAAGTTGTGCGTGAAATTCACTGAGTGTCTAAAAATTTAAACATACTTAAATATGTTAGATACCTATATACATATATACTATAATTAACTACCTTTCCGCCCGCGAGTCCGTCCGCGTATAGGCGTTTAACGGATAAAACGTTACCTTTCTATAGCGTTGTCGGTTAAAAACTTATGTCCTTTCTCAGGCTCTGGACTATATTTGTGACAAATTTCATTTAAACCAGTTCAGCGTTACAGACAGACAGATTTTCTTTGGCATTCATAATATTAGTAAGGATTAAACGGGACACGATATAAGACAACATCACATACATTGATCTGATCCCATAAGTACCTTTAACTGTTGTTATACGGAAATCAAATTCAAATTTGATTTTCAACACTCTCCTTAAAATTACACCGGATTAAACAATTTCATCAAAACGTCTCCCGGAGACACACCAGGTGTCCCGGAGCTCATTTTTATCCTCCCCCCCCCTAACCCTTATGATTGATGAGGCGAAGATTAGGCAGACGTCTCAATCTGCCCTAATAATGATCCGTGCACTTAATTAGGTTGACTTATCACAGGATTAGAAGGGCATGTCGCAAGTGATTATGAGGATTTCTTGGTACTCCCATAAGCTTGTAAGCTAGAGTGTAAAGATATTTGCAGGTTCCTTTTTGAGTTGATTAGTTGGTAATCTCTTCATAGATAAGACTTTCCCTAAAAACTTTAATACAGGAAAAATTATTTATGATAGATAAATGTTAGGTCAAAAAATTTCTCGAATTGCTTGGAGAAAAGTATAGTACGGCCGTGCCACTTTTTTCTCGACTTGGCGGGGGCACTGCTGTGTCCCCAGATAAACATCTTGTAAGCTATTGACTCAAAAGTGCCGTCTCTCTTGTCCAACGTTATTTTAACAAACTCCTGTACTTGCAGACCTGTTTAATTAATAACATTCAGGTTAAGCCTTCTCGATTAAGGTCAACACGAAGGGATGCGTCTAAATACAATATATATATATATATAGTTATATATATATATATATATATATATATAACAATATATATATATATATAGTTATATATATATATATATATATATATATATATATATATATATATATATATATATATATATATATATATATATATAACTCAAAGGTGACTGACTGACTGACATAGTGTTTTATCAACGCCCAGCCCAAACCACTGGACGGATCTGGCTGAAATTTGGCATGCAGGTAGATGTTATGATGTAGGCAGGCATCCGCTAAGAAAGGATAACCGGAAGCGAAACGAGGGCGGGTCACTAGTACAATATATGTACCGTACGTTAACCTCGATAAAAACAAATTCAGATTTTGACCTTTAACTTTACCCCAAGTAAAAAAAAAAACCCTGATTATGACCAACCCTCGATACTGGTACTGTATCACATTTGCACCTCTCTCTCTTTTTTAACTGCCTCGTTGGTCCATTGGTAGCAAGCGCTGCGTTAGGACCGAGAGGTCCGGTTCGAATCCGGGGTCTGGCAAAATTTGTGTAAGTTTTTCTGTAATGAAATTACTCAGCCCGGAGTTAGGAAGTTGGCGGTTGAACGCCCGTGCCTCGGAAAGCACGTTAAGCCGGTGGTCCTGCGCCCGATCTCTCATCGGTCATGTCGGATTGCCGTCTCACCGAATTATGAGAGTAAGGGAACAGAGAGTGCACTTGTGTTTGCGCGCACACTTGTGCACTATAATATGTCCTGCGCACTTGGCTGATCTCAACTGAGATCGGCCGCCATGGCTGAAATCGGTCGGACGCCTTATTTTATCACATTTGCAACTGTCCCCATAACCTCAATCGTCACTTTCCTCAAGCATCCTCGTCTTAGCCACTCACAGCTGTGCTAATCGGCGCTCTCTGATTGGTCGCAGTTGTTCCTCTACGTGTGTCGGCCGCTGGCGTTTATAATTTTAGCCGCGTATCGATCCGTCTACAGAGCCGTCTTAACTCTTTGTAGGAAGCTGTTTGGGAACGCGAATTTATCTCGTGTTCATTCTGTATAAATTATTTGCTAATTTCGAGAGTATTATTATCGTATCGCTTTTAGCAGTGACTATACATACATGTTTTAGAATAATACTGGCAACAGTCCATAACGTTCTACATTAGAGGCTTATTCCTTGCAGTAAGATATTGCCATTAGCTGACGATGATGATGATAGGTACATGATATTATAGTCTGGTTATTAATAAGAATTAAAATAGAGTTTAGATGGTTGCTCCATAGGTCGATTAGATAACCTAGTTTAGATAATTATAATCAATTTTTGATAACCATAGACATCCTAATACATATGAAAAAAAAAACTGAGAGAATGCCAATTTCTATTTCCTTTGTTATTTATACTACACATTTTAATAAACTCTACCAAAACAGTAATTTAGTTGTAAATTGCCTATCCTACTTCACTTGCCAACCTACCCTAAGTATACAAATGAATTTACAACGTCTATCAGTCCCCGAACCGCTAAATCTCTTTTCTTATGCAAATTCGGTTCTTTTTAAACCCGACGTGTCGACCCGTGTAAACTGCGCTTAACCCTGCAAAAGGAGGCGGGTCGAACAGACCCCGCGTAATTAACCGCCAATTGCTCCATTAAACGGACCCTTTTAACGCGGGTATTATGTGTCATCTCGATTATCAACCCTCAAATGTCGACGTGTAGTAATGTTTTTGATGGGGCCGCGGTGATCAGATGTGCGTAATGGACAGGTGTGATGTTACGGCGGTATTTTAGGGTTGGTTTGTGAGGTGAGATAATCGTGTAAAGTGATAGTGTTTTGAATTTGCAATACATACATATGGAGTTTAATATTACTTGTGCAAGCCTCTTTTGCAAGAAAATACTCTTTCTAAACTAGTTTTACCTAAATAAAAATAACGTTTTAATATAAATTATTACAAATTTTATGAATGTAAAAGTTAGTCTGCCTATTCATAGGTGTGTAAAACTTATAGTCTAGTATTGTTTTACTCGATTAACGACTTCACCCAAATAGAGTTGCGAGCGGATAGCAAGCTCACCACAAAGCCTCAAAAACTACCTACACTCTGAGCTAGAATTAACACAAAACCAAAAACTTATTTATGTTCCAAACCACTATAACACTAAATGATGATCAATTGGTTTCAATATACAACATCAACTAACAAGTACAATATCATGTTTGCTTTCACAAAAACTCTCAGCACAATTAGATTTATAACACCAAAAAAACAGTTAGTAAAAAGTCAAACTCGCAGGACGATTCGTCACAGAGTATAATATTAATAAATGTCTCTTCAAAGCTGAGTAAAGCGAATTAAAATGCACCCCGTATGAATAATATAAAGGGATGAGTATTATACCGCCACTTAGTATTCTGCGAGATCGCTGCGTTTGCTCCAGGGGGAGCGATGCGAAGCTATTTTGAAGCTATAATAATGAGCTGAAGGAAATAAAAAAAAATATAGTTCCGACGATAGATAATAACTTTTGAGTTAATTCGCTGTTATCTTAAATAAGTCTTTATGGGTCTACACGCGATATTAGGAGTAGCAAGTTACATAGCTACTTACTGCCCGACGTTTCGACTGGGTTACACCAATCGTGGTCGCGAGCGAGGCTGATATCTTATTTTTTAAAAGTACAAATTATCTATCTATAGGAATAAGGTTTTTTGTTCTAGATCATACTAATAGCATGGATATTAATAATCTTGATCGTGACCACGAACGCTGTAAGGATCTTGAAACGCCGGGTCTCTAAAAAATGTTTAATATCAATACACGCGATCCGTAAAATTAGTTTAATTTTGCTCAATCTTAACAGTCACATTTTACTAAAGTTAATTTTATTATTTTTCAAATTCACGCATGATACAATAATATCTAAAACCAATTTACGTAAGTGAATGAAATCAAAAAGTTATTACTACTCAAAGCTTATTCAAATGGAAGAAAAAAAAGTATAGTATCTCACATCACAGCATTGCGTGTGCACAATCCTATTGGATTTCCACTGTTGCAGTTGTTCTGCGCTATGAATAATTATAACTCGCCGCGAACGGTGGAGTGGCGCCCTAATTAATATGGTAAAATTGCTTGACAATGCACAGGAGTGCTCGCGAATCGGTACGGAAGTGTCCGAGGTTCGAATTAAAAATGGTAATGAAGTGCTCGATAGATGTCTGGAATTCCTTTAACGACTGTTAATATTATATTTTTTGTAACGAAATATATGGGTAAACGGCCAGCCGTGACTTCGTACGCATAATGTTTGTTATAGTTATAATTTGGATAATATACAAAATATCTTTATGATTTGTAGCGTATGTGTTATTGTGGATAAACTATGTATTGTGAGTTTCGTCAAAGAATATTGCATGAATGAACGTGAAAGTGATATCAATTGAAATCATCATAATATGAATTATTAGCGAAGTACCTAGAAACTTGAAATAACACTAATTTTACGGATTAAACTCGACACAACTTTGTAAACTATTGTTGTTCTACAAATGTGTAGTGTTCGCACAACAGACAGTTCCTAGAAATTCCTTTTAAATCGGACGTGATCTTTTAAGGAAGTAGGATGAATGGATATTAAAATTTATCTTGATTAAGGCCCTTTATAAGTTGTTTCTTTCGGAACAGTTGCAACGGACTCCGTCGTAATGCCAAAGTGAAGTGAATCGTTACACAGCTCTAAAATATCAACGATCACCCGACACTGGCTGAAAACCTGACGAGGTCTGCAATTAAAAAGAAAAAGTGCTGCCATCTCTCTTCCACTCGTTAACAACATCGATGGGAGTATTGTTTTCTCGTTTTAACTGCGCTGAGAGGTAGCTGAGGGCAGAGAGTGCCATATATCTCAATGTACGAACCTCCCGTACGGACCGCAAATGCAGTGTTCAAGTATACTTGTGTATCAGTGAGATTTGTTTACTATAAATACTACATCCGTTAGTAATGAGAAGTTTTGTGGATCGTAATAAAGGGCGGGTAATACCGGGTAGTGCCACGCGTAAATCTGTATTTGAAAAAAAATATCGAATGCAATAAAATAGAAACCGATACCAAAATCCTGACAATATTTCTGAGTGAAAAATATATTTTGAGTAAAATATACTTTGAAATTTTTTGGATGTTTGGTGTTTTTTTTTCGATACTTTAAATTTTTTTTGTCTTGCTCGTGGTCACTCTCAATCGAAACGTGGATCTCTAAATATTATGTTTAAAATAATTGTACACGCGCGAGTTTAATCCGTAAAATTAGTTTTATTTCTTTTTTTTAGGTTATTACAAACAACTGTCAAAATTCAATGTTTAAAAAACAAAAACCACAGATAATTCCACTATCAACAGTATAACTACCCCCTTCCCCACGTGGTCTCTGAATGCGTAATTAACCGCAAACAAAGCGCTCTCATTACTGGCCGTCCGCTCCGGCGTCCGCCGCGTTTTGTCCGCCGCGTATTTTGTTCGCTGCGTATTTTGTTCGCTGCGTATTATGTTCGCTGCGTATTTTATCCGCTGCGTATTATCCGCGTAAAGTTTCTGCGTACACGTTTCGGGTGACAAGACGAACAATTTGTATTCAAATATTATGATAGTCACTATTACCTTTGATTACTTATATAAAACATCGTACGTAACTTTGTTTATCCGTAACACAAGTGTTTGAGCTTTTCATCTCGGGATGAACACAAGTCTTTGAGCTATCTTAATTCGGTATGTAGAATTTCAGTGCCGCTGCAATTATTTCTCAGCTTAAATGGCAGATCACATCAAGCTTAAAAGCATGACGAGGCATTGTACCAACTGTTAAACCTATGTAAGTGGTATACTCTGTATATTTCTTTTGAATATAAAACTTTATTATTATTATTATGTTAAAGCATAAGTATTGTTAAAAATAGCTGTACTTTTTTACAAGCTTTTATTAGACTTAGACAGAACAGTGTCAGGCACATGCATTCCCTATGTTCATTATCCATGTTGTAAACCAGTTTCCATACGGGTTTTATGACGCACACTGTGCACCTTTTGGGATACGTGATTTTGATGCTGTCCCTCTAATTATCCGCAGCTTCAAATGCTGGTATCAGCGATACTGCACTTGTATTATCAAATGTCGACTGAAATCCGAATGCAAATTTGAAAATCATTGTATGAGGAATTCTAAAGCCGATGCATTCGATAACATAACGAACAGATACTAGATGGATTAATAGATTTACTTTAACTTGTTACATATTGAGAATGGTGAAAATCTAAATGGCGGTAAAATGGAACATGAAAAGCTCATAAACCTAAACATATTTTTCCCTAAAATTATGTGTAAAACTTTATGGGTCTACACGCGATATTAGAGTAGCAAATACAAGTTACTTACTGTCCGACTTTTATTTTGCTTGGCAAGAGAAAAAAATCAAAATATTTAATCCCACAACAAACATCACAGCCCCAGAAATAAAAAAAACACTTAAATCCCTAACTCACCTAAACGAGCTTCAAAAATACAAAGTCGAGCTTTTTAATCCGGAATCACAGAAAGCTCTTGTCTCGTCACAATTCGTTATACGACATGAAAGCACAATATTAATACGTCACACTGAACTTCCGACTAGAGTTAAAGCTCTGACCTGGAAAGCTTCAAAAGCACGAAATGAGAACGTAATTACGGGGCACGGCGACTCGGAGCTTTCAAAGACAAAATAGAAGGAAAAAAAGTTCGGAAAGTGTCCTGGATACTGTACGCAATGTAAACAATTTTACTTTTTTAAAAGTTCGATATTATGAACTATATGATAATATTAATGAAAATAAACTTGTGATTGTTATATTAAACGTAAAATATGAAGAATCTCAACTTTCCCTCAGGACAAATATTTGTGTGATGAAAATCAGTGTTTGTTCCGTGTAAGGGTGTGATAATTTATTTATAAATATCTATGTATGTTTGTATATCAGTCTCTGACGCCCTGATAGTACAAGCCCTGCTTAGTTATGAGTCAAATGACCTTGCGTGGATATGTCCCGAATATTTATTTATTTAATCGGTTCAGTAATTCTACGCTTATTTTGGATACTTGTAAATACATCATCATTTTTATCAGCCCTTTATATCCCCACCGAAGGACTCGAGCCTACCCTAAACTAAGGCGATACAAAGATAAACAGGTACAGCCAAAACTTTGCCCTTTCTCGTTCTTCCGTGGTCGCGTAGAAAAGCAAAACAAATTAAATTGTCGCGACAAACACAATTGAGCACAATTTATTAGTAAATATTCAGATGTAAATATCAACAAGTTGAAATCAGCTTAGCCGTTCATTTAGCGCCATTTAATCAAACTTCGCACAAACAAACCTTGTTTTAATCTGGGGAAAGATATTTATCTCGCTCTAACTAATATCGTTAGAGCGGGACGCAATTATACAATATCTTGTTCTGGAGGACCCAGTTGCATCTTGTACTAAGACATACTGCCAAGAAGAATGATACACAGAAATGCCGTAAGTATATGATACCATAGATTTGCATGTTTTTAGAACCCTCTTCAAGCCATATATCTGGGACATTTCCACACATGGTCAGCTGACCCCAAACTAAGCAGAGCTTGTACTATGGGCGTCAGAGACTGATATACATACAGTGGGAAAAGTTGGCGGTCGACCACCTATAAGGTGAAAATCGCTTGGCAATTTCGCGTCTGTCAGAGCGGGGCGGGGCTTACTCTGACAGACGCGAAATTGCCAAAACGTAAATTGTGGTCAAGGAGCTGGCAATAATTTTTTGGTAGATATTTGAGGCATGCTGAAAACATGTCCTGTACCTCTCCCAACACAAACCCGCAGACCTGGCTGAGTACCGGGGCTAAAATATAATTTGTCAGTTCACCTGACAGGTAGAAGATCCATTGAAATAATTTGTCTTAGTCGAGTCGAGACATATGTCCGGGAGACCATAGATTTTGTTTGCTTGTCTTGTTACTAATGCAATACATAAAATTTAGAGATAGAGAGAGTAAAAAAAATATAGGCAAGATAAATAAGGCGCCCGACCGATTATAATATGTTTTTAATAGGATAGCCAACAAAGCATACACCATTACAATGAGATCTTAGTAGTATAAAATACATTTTGAAATGCTGCCTTAATTAAAGGCCACCACGGCATGCAAACAGTTGTAGTTATACATTAGAAAGCAATCAAAAAAGAAATGAAAACAAAGCAAGTGCTGCGGTTAGTAGAAAAAATAGGAGTGTTGACAGATCCTAGGAAAATGCGACCTCAGGACCTGCCAACCCACCCAAACTATACTAGTATATGAAGCTTACAATACAGAATAACTACGTTGAGCTGGCAGCTAATGCTACCAGTTTAGATTTAAATTTAGGTAACGAATAGGACACATCGACATCAGCATCAGACAAACGTGACAATTGACTGAACTGGGACTGAATTCTATTCCTGGTTGAAAAATGACCAAAATGTTCATGACATTCATAAAAAAAAACCCCCGTCGGCACATTTAATACTAGTTTTTAAATAATTTTCCATAGACAGAACACTCATTGGTTAATTTGAACTTCGATTTCATATTTACGTTTAACCTTTGTTGATGCGTTCGCGAGTAAGCTCGCCATTTCACCAAGCCGTATTCCTAACACTATCAAGAACGATAATTCGATAACATCATTAGTTATTCCCGCCCCGTCCGTCCGCGACTCAGCAACGAACTTTTGCCCGCAACTGTTATCCGCACCAAACTGGTTATCCGCAACAAAATGGTTATCCGCAACAAACTATCCCGGCAACAAACTGTCCCCGCAACCCGCTAAAGAGATTACTTTGCGGTGTCTCGTCCGTCCTTTGACAATGGAGACGATATTGTTCCGTGAATGTAACTTAGTGATCGACTTATCAGATAACTTGTGACCTCTATGTTAGTGGAGTGACGTAACTTGTTGTTACCTCTATTGAGAATGAAGCATAAATTACACTTGATGTTTGCTAAACATATTACAATAATTTGATGTTTCGGCATAGGTCAGATGGAACCTTGTAGGGTTACTTTGCACTCCGCCCAAAAACACCTTTTCTCTTGAGTTTATTTGACATTAAAAGCTAGCTCAGTTAGTTAAATAGGCTAGGTCTACACGCGATAAATGGTAGCAAATACATAGCTACTTACTGCCTGACTAGACACATAATAAAAGTACTAATTCTTATCCTTAGTCATGACGCCTGTGTTGAGTGCTTGATTTTTAAAAAATAAATAAAAACACAATCCGATTTTTAAAGCGTTCGACTCCACTAAACTTTAAGCTCCTGATTGAAATAAAACTAATTTTACGGATTAAACTCGCGAGTATTTTTATTCTAACGGGTTTGACGTAAATGGTCAACTTGTGCACTTCTTAAATGGTGCATTCCGCAATCGGAGCAATTCTGAAATGGTTCATTTCGAAACTGGTGCACTTCTCAAATGATCCATTTCGCATTTGGTGCTCTTCATCAATCATTATTATTATAAAAAAACGTTTTGAGCTCTACAGCTCTGTAGCGGTACCATGAGTTGGCTATCGAAAACTCACGTACGTTAAAAACCTATCGAGTTGTTTTTTTCATACGTCCGATTTTAGTTCTTAGCGTAAACACCAGGGGCGCTGTACAAGTTTTTCATAGACATATTTACGTAGGAGATATCGAGTCCGTAACTTTTAAACTCATGGTATGGTCCAAGATCCCAGAGCTGCCAGACATCACTTATTTTCTAATGGACAAAATATATACGATTGAGTAGTGTTGGGGTGTACTATCATCATATGACTAGTTGCTACCTTGACCAGACGGCCATTTTTCAGATATCAACCAATCAAGATACATAGAAACACTGCTCACCTCACTTAAATTCTGATGGCTGATTTTAACATATATTTCACACAATATCATTAAAAATCAGGATTCATTACTCCCAGACACATGCGGTCGGCGGTTTTACCTTACAGACGCTTTAAAGCTATGAAAAAATTTTGCTTTTACTTATTTTCTGATGCTCGATTTTTATACAATGTTATTCAAACAACTAAAAATGCTCATCTGACCGCAATAATTATAGAATTGTTCCTTACAAACTATTTTATTAGAAAAACTTAACTAAATTCAATTTGAAAAAAAAAATCAAAAACAGTTGGGTCTGGTGAATGTTTGGCCCCTTAGATCGGTCTGTCCGTTTGCAAAACGTTTTAAAATAGTTGTTTGAATAACATATATAAAAATCAAGCATCGCAAAATAAGTAAAATTAAGTAAAAGTAAATTTTTTTTCATAGCTTTAAAGCGTCTGTAAGGTAAAACCGCCGACCGCATGTGTCTGGGAGTAATGAAACCTGATTTTTAATGATATTGTGTGAAATATATGTTTAAATCAGCCATCAGAATTTAAGTGAGGTGAGCAGTGTTTCTATGTACCTTGATTGGTTGATATCTGAAAAATGGCCGTCTGGTCAAGGTAGCAACTAGTCATATGATGATAGTACACCCCACCACTACTCAATCGTATATATTTTGTCCATTAGAAAATAAGTGATGTCTGGCGGCTCTGGGATCTTCCTCTAGTAGCGCTACTGATGGTCACGGGCAAGACTTCCGGGCGTTCAAACGAATCTCAACCGTAGGGTGGTAGAATACATTTATGGCTGACTGTACCAAGTCTGCTCTACGTCCACAATCCATCCCCGATCTGGTATCAAACGGCGCCGCGCATCCATCTTGGTGACATGGCCACAATGCGGGCTCCGGGTAATTATTTATTTGGCCGTGTAACGCAGGTGGCACCCATTGACGGTGTATTGTGCCCGGACCCTTCGATTAGACGGTACAAGTATAATAGTACACCCTCCTCTATAGTTATACTATAGACGAAGTACAGCCTTTCGATACAGGTAAGGGCTGAGCGATTCAGTTTGGTTACATTTTGGTATTCAATTTGGAATTTTTACTTATCTATACTAATATTATAAAGCTGAAGAGTTTGTTTGTTTGTTTGTTTGTTTGAACGCGCTAATCTCAGGAACTACTGGTTCGATTTGAAAAATCTTTTGCGTTGTATAGACCATTTATCGAGGAAGGCTTTAGGCTATATAACATCACGCTGCGACCAATAGGAGCAAAGATACCATGGAAAATGTTTAAAAAACGGGGAAACGCGAACGAAGTCGCTGGCACAGCTAGTTATTTATAATCGGTAATTAATTGACCACTGCACCAATAATTTTTAATATACACGTGTTTTCATGCGATGGCTGCGTCAATTAATAACCGACTTGGTATAACATGGATCTCACAACTTTTTACCGTAGTACAACTGAGTTGCGAGACTTGGTTTTTTTACCCGACTACGGCAAAGCAAAAGGAGGGTTATGATTTTGACAGGCTATGTATGTATGTATGTATGTATGTTCATCTGTTCCCACATAACTTCTAAATTGCTTGTCAGAATTCGACAAATGACATATCATTAGAAGCGTCTTAATTGTCCGCTGGTTATAGGCTATATAGGGTTTCACAAAATCTAATGTGGCGCCCACTAGCGGACAAAACATACAGAGTAAAAATAAAGTTAAGATAAATACGCCGTGTTTGGTATCATTGGAAAGCGCTTTACTTGTACATTTTAAATATATATATATTACTAGCATTTGCATGTGACTTTACGTATATTCATGGACTGATTGCATATAGTTCACATCTTTTCGTTCATAGCTTCTTTACTACGTCCCCTTAAAATATAAAACATGTTGGTTCATCAATTTAACTTTTGATAATATTATGCGCCACAAATACACTTTAACACCAAAATAGTACAAATAATAAAAAGTTAAAAACTAAAACCCAACTACGACAAAAAACGACGCTGAAAAAGTATAAAACAAGACAAGTAAGACAAGTATAGAACACTGAACTGAACAAAGTTGCTTATGTAGTTCCAACTATGTAGAGATAAGTTTTCATGTTTGGAAAGGCGTAGTCACATCGTTCCATACACAAGTACCTACCTACCGTAGCACTTTGACAACGTGTGACTGCGGTTTTCCAAACATGAAAACTTATCTCTACATAGTTGGAACTACATAAGCAACTTTGTTCAGTTCAGTGTTCTAAAAGTCTTGTTTTATACTTTTTCAGCGTCGTTTTTTGTCGTAGTTGGGTTTTAGTTTTTAACTTTTTATTATTGACAAGTATTGTTGTCATCAAGGGATGTCTTATACATAAAATGTTTATCACGCATGTAAGCCTTAAAGAGATAGAATGTATGTAACACAGTGGCGCAACCCCTTTAGACACATTAATTATCTTTTGCCCTATTTTGAGAATAGTAAAGGAAGAGGTGTTAAACGGTGAAGGAAAACATCGTGAGGAAACCTGCACACCTTCGAAGAAATTCTTTGGTTGTGTAGTCAAGCAACTCGCACTTGGCCAGCGTAGTTGACTAAGGCCTTATCGCCCTAGTTTAGTAGGCCCGTGCGCCAGCAGTGGGGACGTATATGGACTGATGATGAAAGGAAGAGGACCACTAATCCAAAACACCATCTCACTTGACTTGACTGACTCTGTGGAACAGTGGTTGGTGACATATGGTCACTATCTACGGTCCTAAGAGTTGTGGGTTCGATTCTCATCCGGGACAAAATATTTGTGTATCCATTGTGGACTCTGATATCTGTTACACAAGTGCTTAAGCTACTTACCACGGGATCAGATCAATGTATGTGATGTAGCGTTATATTTATTTAAAACAGCTGATGCATTCCCCTCATGACCCGGATCAACATGGGTCAGCTCACAGGGCCGAAATGTAAAAATACTTTTATAAATATAACGTTAAAAGCGATCCCGAAACATGTAAAGAATCCGAAAGCTCTCCGTACAATCCGACGTATATTTCTAGCTCACTGCCGACTAGAGATCGAATGCCCTCCATTCGGACAGCTTATGGTGAAACTAAAATGAATAGAATTTGTATCCAGTACACTTCTGTAGCGGTACCATGAGTTGGCTATCAAAAAGTTACGTACGTTAAAAACCTATCGAATTGTTTTTTTCATACGACCGATTTTAGTTCTTAGCGTAACCACCAGGGGCGCTGCACAAGTTTTTCATAGACATATTTACGTAGGCGATATCGAGTCCGTAACTTTTAAACTCATGGTAGCGCTACTGGAGGTAAAGTGTCACTATCCAATTTCGCTATTATGTAAATCCTACCTTATTTGAAAAATATACGCATTAATGTCTGTTCCGATTTGACGCTAAAAATACAGAACTTCTTCCAATACTTGTGGTGGTGTAAACAACTGAGTGCGGACGAAGTTACGGCTAGAATAAAAAAGAAAAAAGAAATTATATAAAATTAATGGACATAGCGAACCCTATACCGCAAATTTTTAATTAAAATTAAAGCTTTCTAACTTTTTCTTAATGAGAATAACAAACTCAACAATAAAAGGATCACCGAAATCGGTTCGCGTGATGACCGAAGGAAAAAAAGGTTATTTTTTTATATATATTTATATAACATACTAAGCACAACAGAAGCCAGTAATAAAATAACCTTTACTATGTTCCCTTGTACCTCAAAGCTTCAGGAAACAGAAACAGTGTAACATTACAAGTCGATTCAAAGCAAGCATACAATTCAAAAGCTAATTCACCCTCTATTAATAATAAAGTGTTCCACTCTCAACACAATATCGGCCACGCTCTATTCAATAGAAATAACGTCTTGAACAAACTTACAAATACGGTGAATGGGGAAAGTGTGTTTGTTTATAGCTGAAAATATTGTTTTTCTAATGCTGTTATGAGGATAATGGTGTTAGTTACGTGATTATAATAAGTATTTAAAATATATTTTTGCTGAAGCATTTACTTTAAGAATAAGAATTAAAATAAAATATAATATGTTAAGTTAAGAGTAAGTCAAATCATAGTGCTACCCTACATTGTTTTAAACATGTAACCGTGAGACGATGGATGAGTATATTAAAGCCGTTGTTTTCCATACGACAGGTAGCCAGTTCAAACCCCACATACTTGCTAATGTGTTTTCACATCTAAAATTCACATGTACGTTTATTCGCCGCTCTCACGATGAAGATTATAAAGAACATCGTGTGTAAAACTGCACATCTGTGAAGTAATTCTAAAATTATATCCATTAAACCGCACTTGGGCAGCTCGGTTGACATGGTCTTATCGTCCTAGGTAAAAACATTAAATATCTTGGACATTTTCACACACCTCATCCGGTCATGACAGAGACTGATGTTATCACACCCAGACACGGAACAAACACGAATGTTCATCACACAAATATTTGTCCCGAGTGGGAATCGAACGCACTACTCTTGGAACCACCAGCCAGTCACTAGCCACTGTTCCACCGAGCAATTCGATAATATTTACCCCTCGCTGTAAAAGAGTCTACGTATATATAAAATTAAAAAGGACACGTAATAATAACAGGAACTAAGGCGAAAAAACGACCTCCCGCTCTTATCAACATAGACCTTATTTCCTAAGACGTAGAAGCGCTTTTGCCGCAACCCATAAAGGGTCCATCTCACTGCAAGTTTGATCGATCACTACCCAACAGGGGATGATGTATTTATATTTACGCCGAACACCAGTTTAACTTGAGAAAGTTACCAGTCTCGGGTAAGTTTGCGTTGGTCGGGCGCCGGACGAGCGCGGTTGAAGAGTTTCGCGAAAACATTACCCTCCTTTCTTGGAGAGTCGGGTAAATACATCTGTATTTAGTAGCGGGAAACCACAGAGGCGACTTTACATTTTAGGTGGTGTCTTTCTTGACGGACGAAAAAGACACTTATGATTTTGCCAGTGTATGATTGCTTCTTTGGCCTATTGGTGGTAAGAACAGAGGTTCCGGGTTCAAATAACGGGTAAGGTGAGTTTCGTGTGAGATAATCTGTTGAGAATTACTTAGCTCAAAATCATGAAGTTGTCGGATACAAGCCCATGCTTTGGAAAACACGTTAGTTCATCTCTCAATTCAGACTTCCGTCTCACTGAAAAATGAGAGTGTGGGTGAGAGTGCACATGTTTTGCGCACACTTTTGTGCACTATTATGCCCCATATCCTGTCCAGTTGGCCGATCTCCATTGAGATCGGCTGCTATGGCCGAAATCGTACGGGCTTCTTATATTAGCATTACTCTTTTAAACCGCCATAATGAAACAAATTGCAACCAACCAAGTCACACAACGGGTTTGCCATAGTTAAATAACCACCACATTAATAAATCGGTACACCATAATCCTCCATACCGTCACTAATAAACCGCTAAAATATGGACATGTTCAATTATGTATGTTAATGGTCCGAGGCTCTGTCGCTTATAGTTCTTGCGGATTGCTGAATATTTGATACGGTGTTATTGTAATATGGAGCAGTTACCCACTCTAACCGAAGTCACTGCTTTGTTCTGATACAGCTTTGGCCCTATTAGTTACAGTGTCTAAGACGATGCGTGAATAATTAAGCATGCCACGGACAAAGTGAGTGCTCGTTTAACTTAGTTCCGTAAGTCGGCCGATAGATGTCACTGTGGCAAGTTGTGATTCTCGAGACATTTGGCTGGCTCTTTTGACCTCTACGAGTCGTGGGTTCGATTCCCACTTACAAGAAAAATTTTCTTGATGAACTTCAGTGTATATTTGTCTGGATGTGTTATTTATATATTATTGTTTATCACTGTTCACTGTCACTGTCCACTGACTGTTGTTCCTGATAACACAAGAAGCACATAGCACGGGATCTGAACTATAAATAAATATTACACAACATCACATACATTGATCTGATCCCGTGGTAAGTAGCTCAAACACTTTTGTTACGGAAATCAGGATCGACAGTAGATACACAAATAAACTTAAATATATTTAATAATACACCCAGACACGGAACAAACACCGATGTTCGTCACACAAATATTTGTCGACGACTCTTGAAACCGTAGGTTTTGAACCTGAGTCACTAACCACTGTTCCACCGAGCCAGTCAAAAACTATGTATGTTATGTTTTGTAATATTTATTTCTTTGAATGAACAACGACAATTCAGACTGCTAAGCTAAGCGTTCACCTATCCAGGTCAGACATCAGATCGGATGGATCATTCATTATATTCTTTGCTAAGTACACGTGCGTCCACCAAACCGAGTTAAAGTCGCTTGAAGAACCTAGCTAAAGTTTCCCATTCAACTTTTTTCCCCTAACTGACATACGATGATGGCTTGGGGTAGCCTCGTCATCACCACCGGACTTGTGGGCGAGCGGATGGCTCTCACCCATTCAACCATACAGTACACAGAACGAACTGCCTCGTTGGTCTATTGGTAGCAAGCGCTGCGTAAGGACCGAGAGGTCCCCGGTTCGAGTCAGGGGTCGGGCAAAATTTGTGTGAGTTTTTCTGTAATGAAATTACTCAGCCCGGAGTTAGGAAGTCGGCGGTTGAACGACCGTGTCTCGGAAAGCACGTTAAGCCGGTGGTCCTGCGCCCTATCTCTCATCGGTCATGTCGGATGGCCGTCTCACCGAATTATGAGAGTAAGGGAATTGAGAGTGCACTTGTGTTTGCGCGCACACTTGTGCACTATAATATGTCCTGCGCACTTGGCTGATCTCAATTGAGATCGGCCGCCATGGCTGAAATCGGTCGATCGCCTTATATATATTATATATACAGAACGAAACAACAATCAGCTGTTATTAAATTAAAAGTACCTACAAAAATAAAAACACTCAGTCCAATTGTTGAAATCGCTCCCGGGGGTGTGATGTATTCCTTTTATTAATCCCTCTTTTCATCATTTAACCAATTTATGGTACAAATAGTACTCCCTTTAGGCTTTTAGAATGAAAAAAAAAGCATTAAATGATTGAAAAATATATAAAAAGAAATTCCCACGAATCTAAAGTGGTTTAACCTTATTTATCGGGAATTAAAACTGGCTTAAACATAAAGTCGTAAACCTTCAAAAGTATTAGGGAACATTTCGTAATAAATCAATGTTACATATGGCTAAGCCGATTTTTGGTCAATAAGTAATATACAATATTTTGGGTAAAATTTGCATTTTAAACAGCAAAAGAATCATACTATTGTCGTATAAGTCAAAACACACTTGATTTATAGGTATCTACATTCTACATGCAAATAAATAAATAAATAAAATACATTTATTTAAATAATATTTGATTTTCAACTATTTTGAACTCAATTCAAAAAGAAGATTGTTCTTGACTGGCTCGGTGGAACAGTGGTTAGTGACCCAGGTTTACTACCTACGGTTCCAAGAGTCGTGGGTTCGATTCCCACTTAGGACAAATATTTGTATGACGAACATCGGTGTTTGCTCCGTGTCTGGGTGTGTTATTAAATATATTTAAGTATATTTGTGTATCCACCGTTGATTCTGATATCTGTAACACAAGTGCTTAGACTTACCACGGATTCAGATCAATGTATGTGATGTTGTGATTGTGAAATTGTGAGAAATTAATGTACTAGGCCTTCATGGTATCAAAGAAATCCTTTATTTTTTGTCTTATATTCGATATTTCCAAGAAATCTACACCTCCGTTCTTTTAGTTATCTCTCGAATAATAAATGATTACCAAATCAATAAAACGGATCGGCAATTAAGAATATGCGGCGAGCTTTTAGACAGCTGTCAAAACACACCGGCATTGTTGGTTCTAAGCTAATATTGGAACGCCCTATTGAAAAGGTCAAGGGCGAAATTCATTCTAGGTCTTATTTTTCTTATATTAAGTCAGACATAAAAATATTATTACCTACTATTTGTACTAAGTACGTTTTTGTACGGTAAGACTTTTCTGGTGGTAGAATAACTAATTTATTAATCTTATTCATTTCCTGTACCAACGATTTGTCAGTGCGTGTAAATGCCTTAATAGATAAAGGAATTTTCACTTTGACTTGGACTTTGACTCTGGATATTGAAACGACCAATTAAATATTTGAATAAAAACTTAGACAGTAATATTATAAAAGAACCTTTTTTATGTTATTGGGTAGTTTAGAAACTTTTCCGTTTCGAGATCCGGAACCTATACATATAGTATTACTTTGTTGTTCGTCTTTATGTCTCATACAGATAGATCGCATTTTTATAGGCATTGCTTGTTGAGAACATACATACCGACGACCACATTTAGGTACAATTATGAACTAAAGTGAGAGTATCCTAGATACCCTAACTAGGTATAAAACAAAAGGCTTAAAGAGCTATGCTTCCTGCGAACGGATGTGTGCGCGACTGTACCGGAAATTAAAAATAAACGGCCGCCAGGCGAGCAGGGTCGGGATATTAAACGAGTTTCATTATACTCCTCGACAAACTATTGACTGGGTTTATGGAGTTTTTGTTAGTGGCTCTGATTGTTGTGCTAGGAGTTGTGGGTTCGATTCCCAGTTTGACAGATTTAAGTAATTTTTAATAATATTTTTAGAATAGTGGGGAGCTTTTGGGGAGGCCTATGACCAGCAGTGGATAAAAGTGGCAGCATCATCATCATCATCATTACAAGTTTTTGTTTCAATAGTGCAAAACTCAAGGTCTATTGGACTAATATTGTAAAAAATATTATTATCAATATTAATATTAATACTTTCAAAAAGGCAAATATTTGTCTTATATTGATTTTAACATTGTACTGTCACAATTCTAGAATTAGATTTTCATTTTACATAATTCTAGTAAAAAAAAAACCACCTTTGATTTTATTAATTAAACTCGAGAACGACTCGCTTACACGTGGATATCTTAACTATATTAACATTTCAACATCATCACATATTCATAATGTAAATATCTTGCATAATTTACATCATTAAGGCTGCAACACGCCTCATCACAGACGGAAAAACAAACACACTAAGGGTGTATACACACACATACACACACACACACACACACACACTATATGTGTGCACACACAAGGCGTGTGTATTGAGACAAGCATTACCCCAAATGAAATGGACAAAACAAGCTTTTATACAGGTTGTCCCAAAAATTGTGTCAAGCGGAAGTCCTAAGATAGAACACCCCGTGGGGCATCCGAAACACCCCCATGTTTGTTCCGCGATTTTTTATAGTTTTCGAGTTATGATTTTTTTTCTAAACTTTTGAGAACAACTGACCTAACCGACTAAAAATATTGTAGAGAAAAAAGTATTTGACTTTTTTGAGTAATTCTTTTTGCAAATCAATTTTCATTAGTTTTGCTTTAATGCCTAAAATATTTGTCTCCATAACTTATATGGAAAATATTGGTACAAAATTATGGTACAAACTGAAAAGTTACGTTCTGTAAATAATGTTTTACAATTTCAACGTTAAATTTAAAATAAAAGGAGGTAGCTGCATGGCTCCTAAATAACTTTAAAAACTGCGCTAGACTCTCAGCTTTCATAATCATTAATAAAAACTGGTACTTAAGGGGCTACTTTTGCTGAAATCGGACTACAAAGACAGAGAGGTGGAAAAATCATAAAATTAGCCATTTGAATACGAAGTATTATTTGGACATTTTATTATTCCGAAAGTTAGTCAGTTTGTTAACAAACCTAAATTTAATACAGGAGCACTCAGATGCAAACATTTGGATGATTTTTTTTTGTTTAATTTAAGTTTCATTGCGCTAACACTGTTTTCACATGTAATACCTTTGTTACGACGAACTTGACGAACTTTGCTTTCTTTACGGACTTTAATAAACTTTTACTTATAAACTTTTTACAATAAATAATCAAAAACGAAAATTTTTTATTTTATAAAGTTCCCATTTTTATACTTAATTAATTTTTTAAGTATCACAAATTAAACTTTCAAGTGGTTATTTCTTAGCATTTCTGGTATAATTTTGATTGTTAACAATCTTATTAACTTTAGAAGTAATAAAATGTCCAAATAATACTTCGTATTCAAATAGCTAATTTTATGATTTTTCCACCTCTCTGTCTTTGTAGTCCGATTTCAGCAAAAGTACCCCTTTAAGTACCAGTTTTTATTAATGATTATGAAAGCTGAGAGTCTAGCGCAGTTATTTAGGAGCCATGCAGCTACCTCCTTATATTTTAAATTTAACGTTGAAATTGTAAAACATTATTTACAGAACGTAACTTTTCAGTTTGTACCATAATTTTGATATTTTCCATATAAGTTATGGAGACAAATATTTTAGGCATTAAAGAAAAACTCATGAAAATTTATTTGCAAAAAGAATTACTCGAAAAAGTCAAATACATTTTACTCCACAATATTTTTAGTCGGTTAGGTCAGTTGTTCTCAAAATTTAAGAAAAATAATCATAACTCGAAAACTATAGAAACTCGCGAAACATACATGGGGTTCTATCGGGTGCCCCACGGGGTGTTCTATCTCAGAACTTCCGCTTGACACTACTTTTTGGGACACCCTGTATAGATATTTGAGAAAGATGATAGAGATGATAGATTTGCTGAACGAGTAGGTTAAACATTCATAACTTTCATTATGGGTTTAATCATGGCTTTGACTTTCAAATATTTTGATGATTTTTCTGTATTTCAGCAGTCAGTCTTCTAGCACAGCGTGTGCATATTCTTCATGCATGCCCGTCAATTAAGGGTACTTTTGATGTATATTTGACCTTTGAGATTGATGGATGTGAAAGAAGCGGAAGCAGTGTGCTGGATTGTAGCACATGGCAGGAAGTGATCTCTGCCTACCCCTCTTGGAAAAAGGCGTAATTTTATGTATGTATGCAACAAATACTTTGAATTTGATTAGTTTTGCTGACAAGAGCTAAATGAACCCAATGTGAAACCATAAACGATGATTTTCTACAATACCTTAGTAGAGAAATTACTGCACATCAGTCTAAAGTCAGTTATATGGGCGGTTTCTCTCCCTCGTATCTACAAAGCCATTAAAGCTGCTGGTTCACGCCAGATCTCCTTGCGGTCACAACGGCTTACTGTCACATCGAGGGGAATAAAGGAACAGACAGCTCGCCCGTGTTTGTCTGAGAACAGGTGCAGCTCTAAGTCCAAAGAGATGACAGTTCGACAACTAAAGAGTTTACACCCTCACTTTGAAAAATATTACAAATAAGGAAGTAACAATAGTCTGTATCACTTTTGCCCAAAAACTACTAAACCGATTTTAATGAAATTGAGTACACAGATAGTCTGAACTTAGGAAGGACTTGGACTACTTTTAACCGACTGTACAATGTTTTAACAAAAAACAACTTCACGCATTCGAAGCCGCTGATAGAAAACAAGTATTTTATAAAAACAAAAAATAAAAAACATAGTATAAAAAAGATGTTATACAAATTCACAACAAACGAATTCTCCAATTACTATCACATTCAAGAAGTAAACAATCCACCTCTCAGTACAAGAGTGGAACGGAAGTCGACTTTATTAGACCGCAAAGTGTCTCAAAGTGCCATCAGCCGCCTAAGAACTTGCGAATGTTCGCAAACATTCGCGAACTCTCGCAAATGGTTGCGAACGAAGTGTTTGCGAGCGAGCGCGATTAGGCCCGTCGCGGGCGGTAAATAAGGCGGAAAAATCAAAATTTAATGAACGCACAGACGCGCCTACAATGAATATTCAATGGGCAGAGGTTTTACTATGGAAACTCGAACTTTACTCACTACAGGATAAGAAATATTCATTTAGCAGTTGGTAAGTCAATATTATGTAAACATTACAGTATTGTTTGGAACTCTTGACAATTTTAAGTACATCTAAATTTCCAAGCACGTGAATATACTCGTAGTTACATAGATTTTTAAGTCTCCTTCAATTATTGCATATCAAAAATCGTTAACAATTTTAGAATAAAAAAGCAATTTTCACCAAGTTTTTTAGGATGTTGTACTTTCTGGACTCGATTTGGAACCAGTTTTTAACCGACTTCCAAAAAAGGAGGAGGTTCTCAATTCGTCTGTATGTATAATATTTTTTTTTTTTTTTTATGTGTGTGCACCGATATTTTCGACAATTGTAGAGGGATTTCAAAAGTTTTTTGGTTGGATAGAGTTCACTTCCGAGGTGGTCCCATTTTCACCAGTCTCGGATCTGATGATGGGATCCAGGAGAAATCGAGGGCAACCTTCAAATTTTATAGGGAGATGTACCGCGTTTTACATATTTTCTGAAGTTATATTGGCATTTGCTTCTGGCTATCATAATCTTATGATGCTGAGCTGATGATGGAAGGTCAACTCCTTAATAGTTATGAGTAAAAGAATAATTATTTCAATACTGTATACATATTAAGACTACTAGTTATAATATCAGTAGCATTACAGGTGAGCTAAACTATTAGGTTGACCAGTCTAGGATCTGATGATGGGATCCAGGAGAAATCGAGGGCAACCCTCAAATTTTATAGGCACATGTACCGCGTTTTACATATTTTCTGAAGTTATATTGGCATTTGCTTCTGGCAATCATAATGTTATGATGCTGAGCTGATGATGGAAGGTCAACTCCTTAATAGTTGGGAGTAAAGGGATATTTTTTTCAAATCTGTGTACATATTGATACTACTAGTTATAATATCAGTAGAATTATAGGTGAGCTAAACTAATAGGGTGTAAAAAAATGTAACACTAAAAAGGATGAAAAAAAATTGTAAACAAAAAAAAACCGCCTTCAAAAACCCGACTCACTAAAAATTACAAAATAATATAATACGAACATTAATCTGGGTATGAATTTGATATGTTGTTGAAGGCGGTGCCAATTAAATTTTTGAGGAAAACTGCATGAAATATAAACGGCACCGCCTTCAACAACATATCAAATTCATACCCAGATTAATGTTCGTATTATATTATTTTGTAATTTTTAGTGAGTCGGGTTTTTGAAGGCGGTTTTTTTTTGTTTACAATTTTTTCATATCTCAACATATTATGAAATAAACACACCTGTCGACTTCTGTACCTTAGTAAGCCATCCTAAAACGTGATGAGCGAGCCCCGACAAAATTAACCGACGACGATGAATAAATAAGTACGCACGAACCCACTTCATTAATCATTCGAGTTACCGTAGTAGGGCCTCTCCCTATCTGACGGAAGTGACCGCATATCCACCCTTACTCCCCAGAGCTTAAAGTTCAAATTCAAATGGAATAACGGGATTTGTTTTTGCGAGAGTATTCTTGGACTTGCAAACAGAAATATTTGTTTGTAATGAGAAAAGACAGGGGGGGGAATAGTTTGTTTCATTTCTTGTGACCTTTTCGAGTGTCTTGGCGTATTGAATAGATAAGGAAAACAAAAGTTGGGTTCGTAGTCATTGTAAATAACTACTTGTTAGAACTGAATATGTCCAGGATACTTACTCCATTTGTGACAGAAGAAGACAAGGTCAGAGTCCCATAACACTGTCATACGGCGCATATACCGCAATAACGCATATTTACCTCGTAATATTAAATGACGTTATTAAAGCCACGTAATTAAAACATTCACGAAATATCCAAATACCTAACTTATTAAATTTAATAAGTTACTGTATCGAAGACTTCTAAGCTACATAATACTTGACAGACACTGAACTGAATTGGAAAATTCTAAGTAACACTCACCTTTACAAGGTCATGTTTTTGTACCCTAGGTTAAGAACATGTTGCAAATAAATATTATATTCTAACAATAATGTTAAATTTCCAATGAAAACCTGACGATTTTCTACTAAATATGTAATACAACAGTAAGTATCATCCTCACTTAACACACTTAACATAAATTCTTCTCTAAGCGCTCCCCACATAACGAAACCTTTGAAAACTAAGCAAGATAACATGTGAAAACAATTACACTTTACACTGTAATTATTCAAGCGAACATCCAGCTGCCTACTACATGTAAAATGACTTAATTAACTTAATCAGAACATGTACACTTGGCATAGTACGCGCAAATACAGTCAGCGCGGAAATTTATTCAGCCAACTATCAAAAGTTTCGAGATCTTTTATGCCTATTTGGGCAAAAGGCTTTCAAAAAGCTCATTCAATTTGGTAGTTTACAGTTTTTGATTGACGAAATGTATTTACGTTGTGATTTAAATAATTGTATTTACTGTGATACCTTTTATTCATCCGTCAATTAAATAAATCGAGAGAAACGAAAGAAAGGTTATCGTTAAAAAAAGCTATTAACAGACTACTTGATTCGTTAAACGATTCAATATGGACCCCTATAGTAACTTTACCGACTCTTAGTAGCTTGTGCCGTAGTAACTTAATATAATAGAAAAGACTGTTCAAAAAACAGTGACAATAGATGGAGAATTTGATTTTAAAGACGGATTTCTTATGTAGGTATAACTAATATAGCAACTAATCTAATTTGGAAACTGTTTTCATAAACGCAAAACTGATTACACCCACAAAGTTTTATTCTTCGCGCTTGCGATAAAGTAAATTATATCTAATGAGAAAAAGTTTAGAACAACACAACATGTATTACACAAATTTCTTCTGAAAAAATTACAATGCTACTAGGTTGGTTTGGCAAGGTGCTTAAACAACAAATTGTAATTTTAAACTGTCATGTTGTTTTGTTTTAATGAGCTCACGATATTTCGGCACTGTTGCAAGCGCCAAAACAAAACAACATGGTAAATATCCCGGACACTTTCAGTTTTCTAACAAATTGTAATTTGGGTTAGAGTCCGGTCAAAAATAGGTGACTACCTATTTCTGGAAGATTATTCAGCTCAGAGTCAACAAGTGAAGGGTTTTACACCTTTACCTTAGAAACCACGTTGATCCCTCGGTCATGCGCCCGATCTCTCGTCGGTCATGTCGGATTGCCGTCTTACCGAAATAAGAGAGTGGAGGAACTGAGTGTGCAACTGTGCACACGCAATTGTGCACTATAATGTCCTGCGCAGTTGTGTGACCTCTTTTTAATTTAACCACATTTAACCAGTTATATAATGTAATTCCAAGCTTAGAATGAATGAATGAACTAGATCATCCATATCTTTCTTGATGATTACTAATATATAGTCCAAGAGCTAGTGAACCCTGGGAGTAACGGTCTCCCTGTAAGGTTAGAAATTTGTATACTTACGGTTTTTGGTATGCTTAGAGCAATAGGCATGACCTGGCAGGCGTCAGCCCTGCACGTCATCAGCCCCTTTATTCTTAGAACTGTTAAGAAAATTTAATTTCAAAACTCGTTTCTGTAAACTTGAAAATTTAATAGGATAAAGTTTATTTATTGTACATCTTAAAAAAAAATTGACAGGCGATTACAATAAGCAAGGGGACCCCTTAATCGTAACGCAGCACGTGCTACCAATAGACCAATGAAGCACTAAGATAAGAAAACTAGTGCCCAAATATAACATTAACAATAATAATATCAAACCGAGTGTACCGAGTATTCCTACCAAACTATGCGAGTTATGTCGGACACCGCGGAGCGTAAATATTTGCTATTCTCTACTTAATAAGCTTAACTTGAATAAATAATTAGGACGACGCTAATGAACGGGCCCGCCCGGCAACTGAACCCGCACCCGTGTAAATAAGGGTATCAGTTGCGCTATTCCACTACGCCATTGATATACAACTGACTTATAAGTTATTTCATATAGACAATTACGTATTTTACGAAAGTTACATTAAAAAAACATAGGCGTAGGTAAGAAGTACTGTGCATAATGAGCTTTACAAAAGCGACTTTGAAAAGATCTATAGTTAATATTATACAGCTAAAGTGTTTGTTTGAAATCTCAGGAACTACTGGTTCGAGTTGTAAAATTATTTTTGTGTTTGACAATTTATCGGGGCTTTTAATGGGTTTAGGCTATATAACATTACGCTGCGACCAATGGTAGCAAAGAAACAATGGAAAATGTGTTAAAAACGGGGTGAAACGCCGAAGCCCAGTTTATAACAAAAGCTTAACGCGTACTTTGCTACATCAGCCAGATCTATTGGTAGGATGCTAATTCAGGAATGCTCCAAAGTTATGAAATACAATCCTCAGTCGTTCAATACAAAAGTGTGTCTATTTTCAATTCAAATTAACTTGTTATAAGTTTTCACATGAGAGCGGTCACAATACAACCAACTACGCGGATAAACAGGGCCCATGGTAACCTGATTATATATTTAAGCGAACTGAATAAAAAGTTTACAGGCTTTTTGCGCCCTCTGGTGGCGGTAAGAGGCGCTTTTTACCTGACAGAGTAACTCTCATGAGAAAGTGAGTTATGTACTCACTCTCTCTGGTCGTCTGGTCGTCTCTGGTCGTTAAAGATATCGTTCTCTTTTGTTATTATTGATAACTATATTTTTGTATATTTAGCAAAAGAAAAGAATATAAGATTTTAGACTTTCGCGTTCCATTACACTAAATATTTATGGGTCGCTCGCGACCACGATTGGTGTAACCCAGTCGAAACGTCGGGCATTAAGTAGCTATGTAATTTGCTCTAACGCGTATAGACCCATAAAGACTAATATTTAGATAAGAATATATCAGTAAAAACCTCGTCTTGGTATATGACAACCCTATACAGTCCCCCTCCACTGCACTTCACAGCCACGATTTTTTCCCAATTGACCCAATTATACCAAAAGATGTAGAAATTCGATGGGGTCGTCAGCGGAAAGACGAAAAATGGAAAAGGGACTGCCGGTTTAATTCTTTACCTTTTGCTTTTTCAATGGAAAATTGTATATTTATAGATAGGTGGGAAGTCGAATACTATAAGCACAATCTAAGTTTTTTATTGAGAGTTATCCGCTCCCCCGCAAGTCCGGAGATGATGATAAGGCTACTCCAAGCCAGCATCGTATTATGTCATTTTTTCTTAAAATTTCACTACTTTAACTACATAAGTTGTTTTTATTTCGAGCTCAGTGAAGTGTACACTATATACAGGTAACATGTATAGAACATTATTTAACATACTTTTTTATTGGTTACCTTCGGGTACTGCTTATAACAATGGTAAACTAAGCGATCCGTGTTAATGGTACATAGCAATAGAACTTTAAGATGGACAGAAAACTAATTCTTATATTAACAAACCATCATGATAAACGAATTCAATAACATAAATAAACGTTCCAAATTCGCATCCATTCAATTTCCACATGCGCAATAAATAAGAATGTATCAAATTAATAGAAATCACATTTTTATCGTCAACATAAAAGCGTTCTATCCCCGTCTGACGCATAAATGGACCCCAAAGTGCGCAAATGACGTACAAAATGACAAATTTGACGGATCACTGACGCGTGACGTAATGAGTTTCATCAAATTGATTATACAAACTCACTCCATCATTTCTACTTGGTTATACGTACGTGTGAAAACGTCTTAACGTAGTATAAGTATAAGCCGAAACCATTCAAGGAATTTTAGTTATATTGAATAAGAAAATATATCCAAAACTTACGGAAATTCAGTAGTCATAAAAACATTTTACGGCCCGAATGTTTACTTCCTTACATATACATTTGAGAGTAGATCTGCCTGTCTGTGGCGCTTTCACACTACCAAGCAAAACTACTGAATCAATTGGAACGAAATCAGATATACAAATAGTCTACACACTGAGAAAGTACAAAGGCTTTTTATCGCAATTCATTATACCTAAGGAAGTTTTTTTTCATAACTGACATACATTGATGGCTCGGAATAGCCTCGTCATCATCACCTTAGATGACACCGGAGAGTGGATGGCTCTCACCTATCTATAAGGGAGTTTACAGTAAGCAAACAAGATGTTTTTGCTCATTTATCATATCTACAAGTAAAATTAGCAATATTTAACACATATACCTTTCAAACAAATTGATATTCCCACAGCTTCATAACTGAACACATTTTTCACTTGCCAAAGCACCACCATACAAAAATAGCAATAAACCGTAACACCGTTGCCTGAATACATAATACTTGCCACAGAATACATCCGTCTTCCGTATCAAACTAAACTTGTTTACGCCGAGACAGTATTTGTAACCATCCAGTCAGAAAAGACCCCCTATTTCCCCCCTCCAACCAAGGATATCTTAGCTCGAGACCCGGCGTGGGGGGTCAAATTATTTTGGGGGGTCGCGATGAGTCAACAAAATTCCTGAACGGATCATTACCCTGTTCTATATCCGTTTTCAATGTGCGTTTTTCAAGTCAAATTAAGCTGAAAATGTTTGACGCAACATTAGTGGTAAAAACGTTATTATTATTTGTGTTAATGTGCGTATTTAATAAAATTCGTGAAATGTTGTTATTAATATTGCAATATGTGGATGAGTAATAATAGTGATAGATAAATAAATTCTTTATTTAATACATATTAGTGGTCGTAGTAACCTTTTAAGAAAAATAGTGTAAGGCAACTACAATCTTGCATAAAATTTTGACCGATTTGCTTTATACCTAATCTCATTACCGATTTGTTTAATCCCTGGCTATATTACAATCTCAATCTATTCAAAATTAGATGAACATCACAAATTGCCTACAGGAAAACGTTATCAAAAGGTCTACCTTTGAAAATACATTAAAACCTCGGAACATTCGGGATTACTCGTATTGACCTTTCAATTATCGAATCGGACCCTAATACGAATGTCACAAAAGAATTAAGAAATCAAGAATTCCGGGTAATTCGTAAACCGTTTTGAGAATAGCACCCAAATTGGGGTATATTAAGCGATTTTATAGCTTAAAGTTGGAGGGTTAGAGATGTTTTTCCCGTAACAAGATGCTTGATTCAACGCAATATGTAAGTTTGTACAAATGCAGGAATTCGCCTTTGAAGTAGAAATTCTTTGTGCAATTTGAAGGTAGGAAACATATTGTTTGATCGACGTATCGGTATAGCAATTTGTATCGACGCTTTATTCGAGACACAAAGGGAGAAAATGTATAAGTTACCCATACAGGCGGAAGTAATTTCAAACACCGCTTTTGGAACACGCGTTTGTGATTTTGAGTAAGCCTATGATATCATTTATTCCGGTTTACCAATATAACTATGTTGATAAGTTACAGAAAATAAATAAAAAAAATATTCTAAATTTTCATCTAGACTGTAGAATGGTTCACCCTAAACGCATGCAAGTATGATTAATTTAAGAAAATTAAGGTATTTTCGAATTTGAGTGAGAGATGATATGGAAGTGAAAGAGTATGACAGACCCGAGTGGAAAAAGTATACATGTTGCGCCGACTCCACTTAGCGTGGGACAAGGGCAGGAGAATGATGAAAGTATTTTCGAATCATCTTTTAAGCTTAAGAAGGCCTTGAGAAGCTTGAAAACTCAAACGAACTCACAGATTTTAACATCTATATTTAAATATACCTACATACCGTGAGTAACAGAACACACACAACCACACCATTTAATAATAATAACACCCTCCTACTCTAAGAGCACGAGCCGCAGAAATTTCAAAACGCACAACGAAATACTAATATTATAAACGTTACTCCCCACCAACAATTTGTGGCAACACTGGGATTTTCGCAATTTAAACGTGCTAAACTCCTTTTAAGTCCAGGAACGAAAAGGCGGACGAGTTCTCATTCCCATTTTCAATACGAAATCGTGCCGCTGGAAATGTGAAATAATATCGGGCTATTTCTGAGTCCAGCGCATTAGGTATCGGTATTAGTTAGCTGGTAAAATCATATAGCAATAAGACTTTATATTTGAGATATAAAACTACGTATAAAGGGAGCTGAAATGAGGTATGAAAGCATTTTAGTTTTATGTTTTTCCGCTAATGAATTAAATAGTACCCAAAAAGTGTGTTGAAATAAAAGTAATAGGTTTCGATTCAGGCTCAGCTGAAAAAAATAATGTCAATGCTGTTGCCATCTTACTTTTGTACCAACTACCAATAGATGAAAACTAAAACAAATAAATATCTCACACGCGTTATTATAATTCCATACTAAGTTTCTTAAGCAGTGCATAGATTAGATTATTACTTTATATTAATACATACATATTTTTCTGAATAATTAAAAAATATAATATATTTACTTGTTTACTATTGTCAAAAAATATAAAACAATACTTTGTGACGAATAATATTCATATTGGCTACGACTAACGCCATATATTTATTTAAAGAAACACCAACAGTGTACATACTAAAAACTTAACCATAAATTAAAATCATAAGTTTTGGTCATAGTGCACGATTTAGTATGGTCTACGATCAAAATCCGTACTTATTCGTAAACACAAATTTAAACGGCCAGCACAAGCTTCAGCACTCAAAAATTTTGAATTTACAATCGCAAGAGTCTAATACGACCAGTAAATATTTCTTTCCTTCCTAGATTATGACGAAAACGCATCCCAACACTCAAGTTATAACAAAGAGCTCAAGTTTCCCAGGCAAAAGTCGCAATGGTTTTTTTTCAGGCCATAAATCGCTATGACAGATCACCGGGGTTCCGAGCCCGGTCCAGCCACGCTTAATTAATGCTAATTAATGCACTTTGTCTAGACCGGTTTCTCAAACGAGCTTAGTGGAGATAGTTTTTAATTGTAACGAAACCTTGGGTTGCAGAGGCATTGCGTAAAATGCACGAGCGTAAGAAAACGCGCCGGTCGTTCACAAGACATTTAGTAATTGCAACTTTATCCTTGTTACTGCTGTTTGTGAGAACGATGCATTCTTGCAAGCTTTTTGTAAAGTAGAGTTGCTCAAAAATAAACATGCTATGTGTATGCAAAACTTAACTTGTGTTCGAGTAATATTAGACCTTGTAGATTAAGTCTTATTTAGTTTAGAGTAGAAAAACCTCTGTTTAAATAAGATATCATCTAAATAGAGTTTTTTGCTTATTCTTGTCTCTGTCTTATGAATACGTTATCTCTAGAATGAGTCCTTTATATTTGACTGAATAGAAGAACACAAAGAAACATTAATTTAAAGTTTATATCTGTCTGCGATATAACGGTACTTAAGCTATCTCACCACTAGTAACGGTCTTCAAACAGCCAAACACAAATAATGGAAACATTTCAAACCTAATACCCACAGAAAAGCAGCGAACGCAATTCAAACAACAAAAGTGCTATCGCCCAGACCAATTCTTCAGTCGTTAAAAATAAAAATGTCAACTCAACACGGCGCTAGAATCCGGGACGTCACTAGTGTCCCGGAACGTCTCGAGACGCTGTCCCGGGAATGGCCCGGCGCAATTAGACCGGGACACGCGTCCCGGTGGCAACGTAATGGCTTTTGTGAGGTGATAACTGTTCACACCGTACGGAAATCGGTCGTTTTAGTAAAATGCTATTTGGAGAAATGTTAAACACAATACTTTTGTATAGAAAATAACCAGTTTGGAAAAAATTACAAGGCTAGATCAAATGTATAGGCATACTACATAGCAAGTACAGTATAGAATGACTGTGTTGTTAATCGCTTTTCTTATGAAAATGCTGAAGACTTTCTGAAAAAAATTGACTGAAATGCATACAAGCTTTACGTAAGCTTCACCATGTATAACAACTAAATATTACTTTATACATAGCTAAGTAAATGATTAAGCAACTTTAAATTATACTACAACCAATAAGCATTTTTTCCGAAAGCTTGTTTGGGCGTCTCTATATACTTTTAATAAACATAATTTAAATCAAAAAATCAAAAAAATCACAAATTAAAAATTTCTTTATTAATTACAAGTAAATATTACATGGTGGAATGGGTTCTCCTGTTAAGTATAAAACTTGTGTTAGGAGTAACCCGCTCTTTAGCGAGATCAATGTTGGTTAGTAAATAACTTGTTTTGTAATAATTAATGTTAGGTAAAAAAAATAATTAAATACATCTGAAATATTATACCTTCAAATATGAACTTGCTACTACGCGAAACAAGAAACTTAAAATACACGACCATGTCGTATTGTTTAAAGCTGCCTTCTCCGGCTAAAAGCAAACTGTCCTTTTTATTTTGTTTAGTTTTAAGACTCTTAGAAATTAGTGGCTCTCTGCGTTTTAGATCCGCTACAGAGTCTATCTGGTCATTACAACTGCAACGAATGCAGGCGATTGCAAGCTTTAAGCTGCATATGAAGAAAGTTGGAAATTGTGTGCGGCAAAAATACGAGTGGAAATGAAAATTGAGTAATTAATTGAGGTGCCGTTGGAAAAATGTTTGTATTGACGTGGGACGGTTGCTTCATGGCTTTACGAGGAATTAAATTAAAAATTGAAGAATAGAAAGTGTTTCTTTGAGGTGAACGAACAGTCAATTGGGCGTATTAACATTCTGCAGTTGCTGTAAGAGACCAGAACATTACTGTCGAACAAATTTTGATGAATAAAAATGGTTTATTGCTCACTTATTCTATATTTAATTCAAATTTAATTTCAAATTTAGTTATTTGTTATTCTCGAGCATTTATTTTTAGATTTCTAAAGAAATTAAAAAAAAATAGGGTAACTTAGTAGGAATTAAACTTATAACAAGACTGTACAAATATATCTGGTACGCACACTGTATTGCTAGGAAACGGCCATGCTACGAGCTACGAAAACTTTAGCGTCGTAGCACAGTAGAACGTAGCGATTACTACGAAACTAGGCAAGTGCTCTATCTATGATAATAATAACAATATAAAACGAAACATGTACAAAGTATTTAGTTCATAATCTTTATCTTTTTAATTATGATATAAAATAATTTACATATGTATAATACTGAGTTTGTAAATAAGCCGAGCTGAAAATCTCTCATCATTTAAATATACCTACAGAGTTACAAGAAATGAGATAAAAACATATTTAAACCTCTTATTCACCCCCTTTTAATTGGTATAAGATTGCGAAATCGTTATGTTAAATACACTATACACGATATAATATAAATCAACCACACAAACTCACAACTTCCACATAGAAACTTGGCCATAATCATCGCTACGCTCGCGTAATTTCCATCCGATGTACTGAGCTCAACTTTCTGTAATTTTTCATATCGAAACAAAAGCCGCAACGAGGTCGAGGGCCTCCCCTGAAACAGCGGGGAGCTTTTCATCGCCTGCAAGTTCCAGCTTATAATTGGATACCTGTATCGAAAGTATGTCACTTACGAGCATTCGCAATTGAGCTTTTTCTATACGATGTCTCCGAATCTACTTACGATAATAAGACAAGGAATGTTTCATATGAGACGCGTCTTGAGATTTTCGGTAAATTAAATTGTTTTTGGAAATAAGAAATAGTGGGCCTTTAAGGAGCTTTCTGCTGGGCATGATAAGCTTTTGTTATTTTGGACACAGGAATCTTTATACGACCGACGTCGCCTATACAAAAAATAATAATAATACGTAATATTATTGCTGCCATACAATAAAGTTACGGCAGCAATTAGAATTAAATTACATAATAAATTCACTTGTCCATTATACTAACCCTAATGAATAACAAGATGTTTAGAATAACTGCATCAAATTAAGCCAACTGTTTAAAAGCTCCGAAGCAAGAAACAGACACACAGACCAACTCATTACACCACTCTTATTACATCGGGGAATAGTGATCACAAGTGCAGAAAAACCATCATCATCATTATCAGCCCATTTCAGTACAAAGATAAACGGAAGTGGCAAGCCTTTGGGAAGGCATATGTCCAGGAGTGAGCTGGAATAGGTAGAAAAACATGCTACGTGTAAATTCAAATTTGACTGGCTCGGTGGAACAGTGGTTCGGTGGTGGTAGTGGGTTCGATTCCCACTCGGGACAAATATTTGTTCCGTGTCTGGATGTGATTATGTATTCAAGTATGTATTTAAAAAATATATATGTATGTATGTATGTATAGCCCATTCGCCCATAGTACAAGCTCTGCTTAGTTTGGGGTCAGATGACCGTGTGTGGAAATGTCCCAGATATTTATTTTACTTTATTGAAATATCTTTACAAGGAACAAATAATTAAAAAAATAAGGTGTAGTATAATGCTATTCCTAACAGCGCAAAGCAAATTTAATTATACCTTACTGTGCTAGCTTCGAGAATTAAACTCAGAAGTGCAATAATTTACTATTGTTTGCGCTCGCCGCCGTCCTAGTAAAAATATAAGCCCGGCTTAAAACGATCCAGTAAACGATTTTCATACGTGCTCAACGGCGTTTTATTCAATTCGGATTTGTTTTTAAAAGCTATTTGTATGATCCAAATAATTTTAATTACGGTCTGAAGTAGTATGTCTACAATTCTTATTTGAAAATTACCCTTACTAAAGTTATCATTAATGTTTACGAAAAATTCCATTTTACATTTAAAAATTCCCAAATCTCAAATAATTTCATATTTACGAGTATATGAGCACTTGTTACCTATGGTACGAACCATAATGTTGATTGGTATAGAAAGAACAAAAAATTACTGAGGTCTGCTCAGTAAACAAAGTGAAAAAACATTTTAGCTTTCTAATCTTAATCCATACACGTTCATAATGTACGTACATCATCATCATCATCAGCCCATATACGTCTTCACTGCTGGAGCACGGTCCTTCCCTAAACTAGGGCGATAAGGCATAAGTCAACCACGCTGACCGAGTGCTGGTTGGTGGACTACAAAACCTAAGTATGACTTCGTAAATGAGTAGGTTTCCTTCACTGTTAATGCGTCGTATAATCGTCATGTACGAATATAATCAAATGAGAAACTAAGTTACTATAAAGTTCTACAAACAAAATAGCTGTCTATATATTTATCATACAATATTATACACAGCTCATCTACCGCGAACTATTTACAACTGCGAAACTACTTATTAGGCGAAGTCGAATAGGGCAGAGTATTATACGATTAGTTTTGAGAATCATCCACAAGTTTGCGAGTTTAAATCATTAACACGTCTTACTTGGAGAGTATACATGAGTATATATTAATGAAATTTTAATAGTTGCAGATAAGTATTACGAATATTTATGTATTAGACTGGCTCATGTTGTAGACTGGTTCGGTGGAACAGTGGTTAGTGACCCAGGTTCACTACCTACGGTTCCAAGAGTCGAGGATTCGATTCCCAGCTGGGATGAATATTGACGAACTACTGTGTTTGTTTCGTGTATCTGGGTGTATTATTGATTGTATTAAAGTATAAGGTATCCGTAGCACGAGTGCTTAAGCTTTCCACGGGATCAGATCAATGTATGTGATGTTGTGTAATATTTATTTATTTATTTATTAATAAATCTTTACCGACAAGTTTACTACTAGTCACTTTAAAGTTTTGATAACTTGCAACATCTAATAAAAGTAGCATTCTCATCTAGATTATTAGCAGAAATAGTGAAGCTTTCAATGGTTAAACGATAGCTTTTATCTTAAAAAAAAATAAAAGAAACGAACCTCCTACATAGCCAAAATATATTTTGAAGTCACCCATTATATTTATAAATTAAGTCAGCGAAAAACTAATATTAACGAACTTTGTTTGACACGAAGATAGGACTGCATGTAAACAAATAATTAAATAAAATTTTATGAAGAAATGTCTGATTTTACTGAAGCGGCATTAACTTTGTTAAATATAATTCTCTTACTTTAACGAGT
Organism: Maruca vitrata; assembly: GCA_039566165.1. Taxonomy (NCBI): domain Eukaryota; kingdom Metazoa; phylum Arthropoda; class Insecta; order Lepidoptera; family Crambidae; genus Maruca; species Maruca vitrata. The sequence continues at coordinate 13,838,209 of CM076932.1, forward strand.
AGTGAAAGAGATATGAATTTTCTAAATTGTATTCGAAACGACAACATAAATTATACCAAAGGTAATCTAAAAGCAGTGAGCATCCCCAGACATGTTACAAAAACGTTTTGATAAAAACGAAAAACTATATTTTACGTAGACGCTTTATTAGTAAATCAATAAAGATTTCCAGTTTCCCTACTTTCAGTAATTAAAATCGCCGTCTTTCTTACGATATTCTCCTTTGAGCCAACTTCAATTTAAAATGTTGCAAACTGTGAAAGTTACGGAGTAACTATCAACTTTATAGCCAATAAATCCTCCTAAAAGTAACTATGACTAGCAAAGCTACAAAAAACATAAAGACGCCCAGCTTCGATACGACCTTTAACATTTTCTCGTTGAGCTTTAAGTTTTCTAACGTATAACAGTCGAGATTCAACTCGAGAAACGCCACAGTGCTCCTTACTTCTACACTTTTAAGCGGATTAAAAGCAAATCCTTCGTTTTGTCAAACTTACTCCATCACTTCAGAGTTCCCGCAGCCCGTCCCCATTCCACAGAGGATTATTCAATAAAACCTTTGTAAACATTATAAATTCGAGCACAAAACACAGGGGATGATCGAAACACTTCCGAACTCCGCACGACATACTTCCAAAGTTAACTCGAGCGCTATTTGCATTATCTCTAACAACAACGAATTACGCTAAATTACATAAAATTGGGAGAACACTTAAGAAAATTATAAACACCTGCTTTCGTTGGCCCACCTGTGAAAATCTCTCTTGAGCGTCCAAGATCTCGATGAATAGGGACAGCTTGTGGTCCATGATCGGGAATCCATTTCTGGGTTGTTGCAGCAAGTGCATCACAGCCTCCCTGACCGCCGCCGGGGTGCTTGGGGTGCCCGGGGTGCCCAGTACGGGGTGAGGCCCGATCAGGTTGGACAGTCCGTGGAACGTCGCGGAGGTCTTGGGCGGATTCTGTACGCCCCCGGGCAAGGACAATCGTCTGGAGGTGGACGGCGGCACGGCGCCGTATCCGTTCGTCATAATCGCGGGTCTCTGCAGCTGGTAATCGCTCCTAGAGGACGGTAGGCTGTAGTTGGCTCGCGGGAGGGTCGACATGGTTTGTGAGAGCGGTCTCGGTCGCCGCGGGACCGGTTGTAAGATGGGAACTGTGGGCCAGTCATCTTCGGCGCCTATGGAGTGCGGGCGGCGGGTTAAAGTATTGTTGGCGACCCGGGGTGAGATGACGCTGTGGGGCCGTCGCGGTCGGTCCGTGTGTAATGGGGCGGGCGGCGTGTAGGGGCTGAAGGCGGCGAGGTCGTCGCGGAGCGGCGCGGGTCCGGCGCGGGTGGGTTCGGGCGCGGGCGGCGGCGGGTCGTCCCAGCGGGGCCAGGCGAGGGCCAGCGAGTCGGGCTTCCGGGGCGGCGCGGGCTTGGGCCGGCCCGCCCCCTCGGTCATAGCGCCCTGGGGCACCGTGGGGCGCGCTGGGCGGGCGTCGCGCGCGCCCTTCGGAGCGCGACTGCCGCACGGCCGCCGGCTGCAGGCCCGCGTCGCAGTACGGGACTTGTTTTCGGCCGGTCGGTGCGTCGGAAACTTAGTTTGGAAGTGCGCGTACATGAATGCGGCGTGTGGGTGTACGAGTTCAAGTTTATCGCGAAGGTTTGAACGCATCGTTTTCAAACATGTTTCTAAGCGCTTTCGCTTATTGTGAATGATGGATCATTAACTGTTCCCATTTACAAAACTAATACGAATTTTATCGTAAAAGTACATACGAGTAATAAATGCATTTTTATACTTTTAGTAATAGTTTTATTTTTGACCACGAGTGATGTAAATAGCTCGAAACGTCGGATCTCTAAATAATGATTAGAATAACAATACACGCGAGTTTCATCCGTAAAATTAGTTTTATTTCAAATACTTTTAGTAATTTCATTTTGGAGTTGTAATGAAAATAAATGTTTAATATACTAATATAAAATGTTTGAATTATAATATTAGTTAAGATTTCAATTTCCACTTAGTGTGTTTATGTGATAAACTAATGTTATTTTTAGTATCAGTATTCAATTCAGCGAACGTGTTAGCTTCACGTCGGACTGCTTTCTCGTAAAAACTACGTTCAAGAGATTAAAATTCAGCCGAGAAATGTTTTGGCGAAGACACTTTTAGTTTTCGACACAATTTCAGCCCGTTTCTTTGTCCAATTCAAGTTAAACATTTTTCTTTCGGCAAGTAACCGTTTGTTCGTCGAGAATTAATTATTTAATAAAATGTCCCGGGTTCTTTTCGAGTTAATCCGTGCCTTGTTGGATGTTGCACTAATTTCAAAGGAGCATAACGACGCCTGCTAGCTTTTTAAGTTAATATTTTGCTTTTGAATAACTTAATTCGCTTAGGTATTTTTGTGAAAAATCGTAACTACATCTTACTTTTACGATCTAGAAATTTTAGTCTCGAAAGGAAATAATTTAGCATCGTAAAGTGAGTTAGTTGTAATACATTATAATCTAACTAACGGAGTGACATTGACAATAAACAAAGTTATACGGAATACTTGGAATTAAACTAATTTTACGGAATAAACTTGCGTGTATTGTTATTCTTAACATATTACTAAGAAACTCGACGTTTCGAGCTCTTTACAGCGCACGTGGGGAAGACTGAAAAGAGCTCCAAACGTCACGGTCACTAAATAATAATACTAATATACTAATAATATTATGAATGCGAAAGAAACCCTGTCTGTCTGTCTGTCTGTTACGCTTTGACGCAGAGTACTGAACCGATTTAAACGAAATTTGGTACAGATATGTCCAGAGCCTAGGAAAGGATATAGGCTGCTTTTTAACCTACTGCGCTATTAAGAAGTAATGTTTTACCCGTTAAACGTCTCTACGCGGACGAAGTCGCGGGCGGAAAGCTAGTAAAGACATAAATAAGACGTAAGTACCAAAAGTGCATTCGGTCAGCGACTCTAAAGCCGCGTTTAGACTATTCACGAATTCAGAACTGGCAGGACTAAGGTTTAAGTACATTCAATGATTATTTAAACACGTACTCCGCTGCTCCTTAGAGATTTAAAGACTAAAGACTCTTAAATTCTAGACTAAGATCTTTAGATGTTGGTAAATTGTAAATAAATAGCCGGTTAGACTTTATACCTTGTATTCTATTATGTAGGGTTTAATCATACACTGAGAAGCAGATAAACCGGGCCACCACCAACCAGTTCTGAGGCCTATAGTTCAATGGTAATATTTTAAATGTAAAAAAAAATTCAGAAATGAACAATTTTTAAAAAAATATGTTAACTAACTCCAGAAATATGCCAATTTCCTTAAAATAAAGAAAATTTAAGTTGTTTTTCTTGTTTCACACAAGTTTATATGGGATGAATGAATAAACCATCTACGTTTGCTTCTTTTTAAAGAAATTAGCATATTTCTGTAGTAGGTAAGTTAACATTATTTGTTTCACATAAAACTGTAACTAACATTTATTTCAAAACACGTCTGCTCTCGCAAATACGCCCGCGACTGTACCCATCCATTTGGGGGCCGAATAGTGAATCGATACTTATTTTAGGACACCAACGGTCGCCGATCTGTGGCCGATAGCTCATAAAACGGTTGTAATTTTTAGTGAGTGCCGCCGAACGAGTGTGTGCCGTAAAGCGGTGATTTACGATCGAGTCCAGAGAATGCGAGCGATATTTCAGAATCGGACCCCAGCACATCGAGCGCCCCAAATGAGATTTATTTATGTAATTTTCAGCGAGTGTACGCGTTCTTTGAGCTTTGGGGCATAGCGGGGTATTGTCGAATGTCGTTTGAGTTACTGATTGGATTAAAGCTGATTATGTCATTAAATTACCTGGTGACCCGAAGGACTGCTCTTCCCAAATGTGTTCGAGAATTTAATCAATTCAAAGTTCACGTATGTCGAAGTAATATCCTTCAATAAGTTATTGTTGTAATCTGCATTAAAATGATATTTGCGAAAAGTAGTGTCTAGGCTAACACGTAGTATACATAACCAATTTATCTATTGTTCCGTGTTTGGGTGTGTAAATATTAATCTCTAATTTAACATTGTTTTATACATAAAAATCGTAGCATAGTTTCCATTTAAATAATGAATTATAATCAATCAGTCTACTATATTTTCAAGGAGAGCTTAGCGGAAGTAGCGAATACACTCCAAGAACGTTTGAAGAGATTTTAATAAACCCTAATAAGAAAGTTGTATTTTCTGTCCGTCCGTACCTTTGTCGGTGCATCTTGTTTGAGTGGACGCAGACCCGATAACACTCGAGTGCAGTCTGATTGTTTAAAGTAGATACTATATTTAGAATATTCTGATGATTCATTAGGAGATAGGAATCAATGGTTCTCATCATAGTATATTTCAATTATCCTGCTTAAATTTTTATTGGTGAACGCAAAATTTTTAATAAAAAAATTCAAAACTTGCAAAATTTATACAGTGAACATCTAGTTTCACACTCCAATATTGAACAATATACTTCAAAAACCATATTAACCCATATTATTATTTGACTGGCTCGGCGGAACAGTCGTTAGTGACCCTGGCTGGCGGTTCCAAGAGTCTTGGGTTCGATTCCCACTCGGGACAAATATTTGTGTGATGAACATCGGTGTTTGTTCCGTGTCTGGGTGTAATTATGTATTTAAGTATGTATTTAAAAATATCTATGAATGTATATCAGTCTCTGACGCCCATAGTACAAGCTCTGCTTACTTTGGGGTCAGATGACCGTGTGTGGAAATGTCCCAGATTTATTTATTTAGATATTTATTATAATTTTATTAAAGGAATTTATTAAAAACAAACAATGTTTAACTTAATATTAAAACAGTGGTCCCACAAAACTATTTGCATAGTTTGCCTGTGGGATCCACAGTCTATCACTAACAAACTAATTACAGAAATTACATTAAATTTCATCTCCAAAAGTTTAATTTAAAACTGTCATTCAATTTGATCGTAACTTGATTCCGAAAACCGATTACAAACACATCCCCAAAATAAACCTAACCTCAACTAATTATCTAATTAATCGAATCACTAATCAGCGTTCAAACATGCGGTGGGTGAGTTTAACCCACTTTGACCCAAATGGACCCTTTCAATTAAACGGCGTGCCCCCACGGGGCCTGTGTCTCAAATACTTCATCGGAACACCCTTTGATTCAATACATTCACTATTAAAGGCCTAGTGAGGAGACAGCCTTAGTTACTGCGTTTCGGATATCTAATAGCTAGAAATTGGCAACCATCTTGCTTTGTCACATACGATAAGATTTTGAGAATCTGTGTATTCTGTTTCCTATGATTTAACAACATAGTACAACCTAGCTAAACAGTATGCAAAACATACAATGGACATTTTGACAAACACAGTTATTTCCGATAAGGGTACATAACCTCGTTGACAGTTGCTTTGATATAGTATCTTGCTAAGAATATTTATTTATTTTGGTATAGTGTCTTGTTGAGAATATTTATTTGTGTATAACTTACAATATACTTACCAATAGTTATGACAAAGCTATGAGTATGAAATTTGCCTCTCTGCTATACATTATAATAACCAAGCAAACACGTTTCTAAGCAGAATCGTTTCATAAGCAGAAACTTAATTTACATTAATCAAATCAGAGCAAACCGTTCAATCTACTACCGTCAACACCGCGCCCGTAATTACATCGCGATTACCAAATCGTAACGGTTCTAATATCCATAGCCATAATAGCAATATCAATCATTCCACAGCAATATCCGATATCCGTACCTGAGCGACCCCAGCGCCGCCCTAGCGTACGATCAATCTAACTCAAGACCGTCTCAAGACATCTAATTACATTTCTCCCTCACAAAAGAGAATGGGAATACTCCGGAGCGACGGTGTCCGAGTGGCAATAGTTATGGTGAAAACGAAACCGGATTTCCGGTTTCGGTTTCGGTGCGCACCGAACGCGAGACCGAAGAGGCAAGGATTTGAAAAGATTTAAAAGTTGTTTTTAATTATTTATCGTAATTTGCTATCACTTAAGACATAAATTGAGATGAACAAAAGCAATAGCAATGTCATAAATAAATATAATTATAGATGGTCAAGTTTTAAAATAAACTTATTAGTATCACCAAAATGAAATTTACGATTGAATTCATTCATTATTTACTAGTGACCCTCCCTCCCTTCGCTTCGGGTTTATTATACAGTTAAAACCTTCCTCTTAAATCTTAAATCCATATCTGTTAAAAAACCGCAACAAAATCCGTTGTGTAGTTTTAAATACTTAAGAATAAATACAGACAGACGTGGGAAACGACTTTGCTTTATACTGTGTAGTGATTAGTATCAACAAAATGAATTTTACAAATAAAGCATTCATTGTTTAGAAGTCCTAGTGCTTATAGACATTTTAGAAGCGCATACAAAACCTCGTTTCGGACAACATCGACACGTAGAAACCGCCTTAAATAATGATAATTATAATGTAACATAAATACTATCCTATGATCCCGGCCTCTCCAGGGCATGAAAGGGCATTTAAGCAGGCCTTCGAAGTGAGTGAGACAGGCTCAATATGGTATATTGTGCCTGTCGACCTCATATGTGGATCTCACATCCGCTTACCATCAGGTGGAAGTACCATCTTGTTTAGTTCATCATAAAAAAAAATCTTAGGTAAAAAATAAAAGTAAGAAGAGTTCTGTTAAGACGTGACAAGAACATCGACTGCCATGGTTGTGCTTTTGTAGAGTCTTCGTTGATTACTTATTTCGGTTCCCCTTTCACTCCGGGAGGAGGCGAAACCCCAGCCTGTAACGGTTGTACTTCATACACAACTACTTCCAATGTTATTGAATAGCAAAAATATCAAAACCGTAATACAATACTATCTTAAAGTAATATAAACAAATAAAATACAAATTAAACATTAATTCTAATATTACTTACATACTATATCCTTACTATTTACAATAATAATTAATTAAAAAAGAAAATAGGAAACCTAACACTATTAAACCTAAACATTAAAAAAACTATATGTTTAGTAGATCACGCGGCGAGCGCGTGAGACAGGTTTTGTCGCGGGGGTCGTACCGCAGAGTCCGCAAAGCCGATACTTGCTACCGGACAGAGCTCCTTGCACTTGCTCCAAGGTCAGACGCTCGGCCGTTTTAATTACGCTTAGCGAAACCTACCTACCTAAATTTAATTGCTGCATAATATTTTCGTGTTTAGTATTAAAACAATATAATTGTGTGTGTGTTTTCCCCGAATTGGGGACCACCGCTCCGGTACCGGGCAACACTGAACCTAAATTTCCCTACTACAAGTTCCGGCCGGAAGTGACTGATTGGGGGACACTGGATCACGGACTCACAGGACAGTGATGTTTAGATTAGGTTATATTATACTTCGGTTGTGAATGTTTTCCGTACCCACTCCCGCTGTAATTTTAACACTAGCCTAAAAATTATATATTTACTGTTGACAAAGGCCTTTTATTAATTACCCTAGGCAAAATTGTCACATTGGCGCCCAACTATAGGTTACATTCACGACCGTTGTGTAGTAAAACCCTTAAAGCAATTAATAGTTTTTCTTTGGTGTTGGCTCCTAACTTCATTGTTTTAAGGTCGATTCTATGCTAATTATTTTTAATTGGAGTATGGCCTAATGTTATTTTTCTTTTTTTTCTAGTTCTTTTGTAAACTTTAGTTTAAATAAAACTATGTTAGGTTTACCTAACATAGTTTTATCGATTTTACCATACTCTAATTAGCGCTTTTAAATCATTATTTACAATAGTACTTGGTAGTATTAAGTAAGGACTTTGCAGCATATACCTAATAAAAAACAACATGACTTATCCTATTAAATATCTTTCGCTTCCAAAAATCGGAACTACAGTATGAAGTAGAATTACGTGGTGGCAGTGGTGATACAGTAGTAGAGCTTAGGAAGCAGATAGTTAAATTAGCTCCGCTTTTACCATCTGAGGACGTGCTTGAATCTCATTTTAGAACCTGCTGATGACTTGAAGGTGATAAAGGAATTACTCCTAAAGTCTCAATATAATTTGGGTATCCTTTCAAAGCAATTTGATAAAAATTTATTCGTTCGAACCGAGACCTTATTACACCACATCTATCATCGTATTACTAGAATAGTTGCTCCTAAAGAGATTATGGATAGCTATAAAAGCTGCAAAGCTACCTTTCAGTCTCAGTACGCTGAGCTATCTTCATTTAAACAAGGTACTTCGCAATCTACTCCTTCTACCCGGGCTACTGATAGCGCATCGGACCTCCCCGCAATATCTGTCACATGCGATCGAAGTTTATCCGCAGATCTCACTAAACTTAAATTCTCCGGCCAAACTTGCGTACACTCCTTCATACAGAGAGTGGAAGAATTTGTATATTCCAGAGGAATACCCTTTGAAAAAATTCTTTCACTCGCTTTTGAAATTTTTGTTGATGATGCGTTACATTGGTACCGTTATAATAAAGATAAGGCCGAAACATGGCAGGAATTGTGCACCCTTCTAAAGAAGATTTTAGTAGCAAGGACTACGACTATCGATTGGCCGCGGAGATCCGTTCACGAACTCAGGGTGAGCAGGAGAACATTACAATCTATATTTCTATAATGCATGGCATGTTCTCACGCTTAAGCAAACCTATGTCAGAGGAAGAAAGGTTAGACATTTTAATGCACAATATCCGCCCATGTTACGCCAGTTCTCTAGTTGCATCTCCTCCTAGAACATGTATTGAAAGTCTTAAGGCGGTTTGCCGAAATTACGAAAATATTACCGCTAGATTTTCACAATTTCAAGAACCACCAAGAGTTACTAGTAATACAGTTGCTCCTGAGTTCGCTTACAAAAAATAAAACAACTTATTCTAACAACAATAAATTTAATGAAAAGTTCAGAAACAATAATACTTACTCTAAATATAATAATAACAACTACAATAATTATAAAAGTAACCCTACAACTAGTAATAATAATATTATTAATTCTATAGACGCTTCAGACACAGTTCATGATGAAGTGGCAGCTATGCAACTTAAAACAACAAAACCTACCTACATATATTGCCCTAGGTGTAGATCTACCACCCACTCTCTTGGTAAATGTAGACAACCTCGGTTTCTAATCTGTTTCAAATGTGGCAAAAAGGATGTGCGGTACCCAGATTGTCCAGATTGCCATCCTCCTACACACAAAAGTAACAACCAAAAAAACTAATTAGATACGATTGGAGTGGTCGATCTGAAGAGTGGAAGGAATGGTTAAAATTCATAAAAAACTTCTTTACATTTAACTCGATCGCCTCAATCGACAATAATAAACCTAACTTAGAAAGAACAAGGCCTTACGTCACTGTTAATATTTTAAACGACACATTTACTGGATTATTAGACACAGGTTCGTGTGTTACTATCTTGGGTAATGGATCTCACAAAAAGCTGCTTTCTATGGGATTCAAAATGATAGAGAATGATACTGTTGAATTTGTTGCTGCCGGTGGGGACAAATTAAAATCAATAGGTCTCATTGACATTCCTGTAACATTCCAAAATAAAACGCACTATATAAAAGCATACATAGTTCCAAGTGTTCAAAATTGCCTGATCCTAGGCATTGATTTTTGGCGAATTTTTGGTCTCTTCCCTAAACATCTAGATGCAGTAATGTTTTTGAAAGATTCAATAAAATCTAATAATATACATACTAACGCTGTAGATAAACCGGCAATTCCTATCATACAATAACCTCTCAACTAGTGAAAAGAATACGGCTGACCAACTTATTTCAAAATTTAGCGCAATTTCGTACGAAAAGAAAGGGCTTGGCCGAACATCACTAATTACCCATACAATTGACACTGGGGATGCTGCCCCCATCCGTCAACGATATTATCGTATGTCTCCCGAGAAGCAACGGATTCTAGTTGGTCAACTCGACGATATGATTAGGGATGATGTAGTCGAACCATGTGAAAGCCCTTGGTCGTCTCCGGTTCTCTTGACCCCTAAAAAGAATGGTGAGTTGCGTTTCTGCCTAGATAGCCGAAAACTAAATTCGGTTACAAAAAAGGATGCATACAGCCTCCCATATATAACTGAGATACTCGACAATCTTCGTGATGCTAAATATCTTAGTAGCATCGATCTGTCAAAAAGTTTCTGGCAAATTTTAATAAGGGAAGAGGATAGATGCAAGACTGCCTTCTATATTCCGACTCGCGGAACCTTCCAATTTAAGTCTATGTCCTTCGGGTTGACTAATGCACCGGCTACGCAGCAAAGACTAGTAGACTACCTCTTTTATGGACCGGAATTCGAGAATAAGGTATTCGTCTATGTAGATGACATAGTAATTATCTCTAGAAGCTTTAAAAATCATATATCTCTTCTCACAAAGGTTCTAGAAAAACTTAAAATGGCTAATTTAACCGTTAACCTAGAGAAAAGTCAATTTTTCAGGAATCGGCTCAAATATTTAGGTTATATTGTAGATATTAATGGCCTGCAAGCAGATCCTGAAAAAGTCGATGCAATAGTCAATTACCCTACTCCCACTAACCGTAAGGAAGTGAGACGTTTTATTGGTACCGCCTCTTGGTATCGTCGGTTTATACCAAATTTCAGTCAGCTAGCTTCACCTCTTAATAAACTAACATCTCAAGGTAGAAACGCTCCCAAATTCTTTTGGTCAAAAAGAAGCAAACGAGGCATTTGTAAAACTTAAAACACATTTAGCTTCAGCACCTATCCTGGCCTGTCCCGACTACACAAAACCTTTTGAGGTACACACGGATGCCAGTGATCATGGCATTGGCGCTGTTTTAACTCAAACACTTAATGGATCTGAAAAAGTAATTGCTTACATGAGCAAATCCTTAAGTAAACAGGAACGCAATTATAGTGCCACGGAACGAGAAGCCTTAGCAGTTTTATTTGCCATAGAGCATTGGCGTTGCTACTTGGAGAACGGCCTTAAATTTACAGTTTTTACGGATCATTCTTCCCTTAAGTGGTTCTTAAACCTTAATAATCCTACCGGGAGACTAGCTCGTTGGGGTGTTAGGCTGTCTGTATTTAATTTTGAAATAAAGCACCGCAAGGGTGCAGATAATGTTGTCCCTGACAGTTTGTCACGCTCCGTACCTATAAACTCAATTGTCTCGACAGACGGACTGACTCAACCCTTCTATTCAACTACAAACGACCCGTGGTTCCTAAAATTATTCAGTGGATGCCTAAATTCCCCAACCACATTTTTTAAACTACCGCGTGACTAATGGCAAACTTTTTCGCTTCATTAAGTCCATAAACCCTCTTTCTAGAGAATTCGAATGGAAAGAAGTAATTCCATCGGATCATCGCCCGGATGTAATTTCACAAAATCATAGTGAAGAAACTGCAGGTCATTTTGGAGTTTTTAAGACATACAAACGTTTGTCCTTAAGATACTTTTGGCCTGGTATGCATCAAGATGTAAGTAAATTTGTTGCCAGTTGCGATATTTGTCAGCAATATAAGTATCCCAACCATGCCACTCTAGGAACAATGGGTCGACCAAAGGAGTGCTGTCGTCCTTTCCAAATGATTAGTATGGACTTGGTAGGACCATTGCCTGTTTCCAGAAAACAAAACACTTTTCTGTTAGTTATTACCTGCTGTTTTTCTAAATTCTGCTTAATGTTCCCTATTCGTCGCGCTACAGCAGATATTATATCTAAAATTTTAGAGCAAAATGTTTTTCTAATACACGGAATACCCAGTACAGTATTAATGGACAACGGGAGACAATTTACTAGCCATATTATGAAAAATTTATTCGCATATTATAAAATACCAAATGTCTTCTACACTCCACTATATACGCCACAAGTAAACTCTGTTGAGCGATACAATAAAACAATAATCACGTGTATTTCTTCTTTTATCGACAATGATCATAGAGCCTGGGATACTAACATCCCTAAGATCCAATTCGCTCTAAATAGTGCTGTAAATGAGGTAACAGGATTTACACCGGCATTCCTAGTATTTGGCCGTGAATTAGTTAGTTGCGGTTCTCATTACATAGACTCTTGACATAGTGGATAACATTGTTTTCGCTCCTCGAGATGCATACGCAGAAAATTTAGGTAGTTTATGCAAAGTCTTTGATAAAGTTCAGGCTGCAATAATTAAAGCACACTCAAGGAATAGTAACAATTATAACCTTCGTCGTAAAAACATAGATTTTAACGTCGGAGACATCGTCTGGAAGAAAACCTTTTATCAAAGCGACAAGGATAACAAGTTTTCTAAAAAGCTTGCACCCAAGTATATAAAATGCCGCATCACAGAAAAAAAATCAAGGTTAGTCTACGAACTAGAGGATATGATGGGAAACAAATTGGGATCTTGGCATATTAAAGATTTTAAACTTAACTAATGTTAATCATAAAATTCAGTGGATTTTTCTAGTAAAAATCCAAACCAAAAAAGGGGGTATGTAACGGTTGTACTTCATACACAACTACTTCTAATTTTATTGAATAGTAAAAATAACAAAAACGTAATACAATACTATCTTAAACTAATATAAACAAATAAAATACAAATTAAACATTAATTCTAATATTACTTACATACTATATCCTTACTATTTACAATAATAATTAATTAAAAAAAGAAAATAGGAAACCTAACACTATTAAACCTAAACATTAAAAAAACTATATGTTTAGTAGATCACGCGGCGAGCGCGTGAGACAGGTTTTGTCGCGGGGGGGTCGTACCGCAGAGTCCGCAAAGCCGATACTTGCTACCGGACAGAGCTCCTTGCACTTGCTCCAAGGTCAGACGCTCGGCCGTTTTAATTACGCTTAGCGAAACCTACCTACCTAAATTTAATTGCTGCATAATATTTTCGTGTTTAGTATTAAAACAATATAATTGTGTGTGTGTTTTTCCCCGAATTGGGGACCACCGCTCCGGTACCGGGCAACACTGAACCTAAATTTCCCTACTACAAGTTCCGGCCGGAAGTGACTGATTGGGGGACACTGGATCACGGACTCACAGGACAGTGATGTTTAGATTAGGTTATATTATACTTCGGTTGTGAATGTTTTCCGTACCCACTCCCGCTGTAATTTTAACACTTGTCTAAAGATTATATATTTACTGTTGACAAAGGCCTTTTATTAATTACCCTAGGCAAAATTGTCACAAGCCCTCTCAAGAATCACTCCAGCACTCTCACAGCTCCGGTTATTATTTAATTATGACGCCTTTGATTCGTATTTTTGTTCCACCAATCAGCGCGCCCCTGTGTCCGACATTAAGGGTTATTCTTTAAAGTTGAGGACATTACCATTTCCCTGGCAGTTGAAAATTGAATTTGCTTTTTTGAACGGACGCAACTCGAGTTATGACTTTTCGTTTGGGCTTTTTGAGCAATTTGATAAGAAATGAATTATTGTATGAAAAGAAATAAATACATAAGTATTTCATTTTGAATTTAACGCTATGATAACAAAAAAAAGACGTGTGGCACTCGGGGACTGCCGCGGTATAGCTATTGCATAGCATCGTCCGATTTCGGAGAAGCTCGTCTCGATTCGTGCGAGTTTCGTAGAGTCGTACAATACGTCTAACCGCACACACACAATAAACAAACACCGCGCCGAAGTCTACCGAACTGAAACGCCGTTAGACGATTGTGAGGTTTTTTCGTTACGGAATTTCTTGGTTCGGTCGCCGCGCTCAAAGCCCGCGATAAAAGCTATGCAATAGCTTAAAACACATTTGAGTAACTTATTGCTACACAAGAAGATCTACCCACCATATCTATCACAATAGTTCCTTAAACTAATATTTTAATCACCTCACAAAAACAAAACATTTCACGACATAGTTTTCGCCATCTCAAAAAATAACGAACCACTTACATACAAACGTACGAGACGTTAGAAAACATTACGTTTTATCACAAAGCCCAATCTATTTTCCGTTGCAATAAAAACATAGCTGTTTTTCTTCCCCCAACCACTCCTCATCTCATCAAACGTTACTCAATTAAATGTACCACACACAATAATACACCATATAACAATGTACAAAGGCGTGCCATTTTGAGCCTTATTCCTATGAGAATACGGTGACGCTATAGCAAATGTGAGTCCAAATGTAAGGACTAGTGATGGACCTGCGGGCATTCCCAATTGTCCGATGTTCGGGACGGCGTGTAGTCGCGCGGAATGACTAGTGTTGGTGCGAGTACATGCGGTCAGATCAATGTAAATTTAAATTTTTTAAGTGCTAAAGCTTGCACTAGCTGTTCTAATATTTAGAAAAACCTGGCTAACAGGTCATAAAGGGGAAAAATTCGACGGCTTCAATTAATAGCTGCTGGTCTGGTGTGATGGTAATGCACGTCTGGGCGCGATTCCCGGAAGGACGGGTGTTCGAATCCCCGGGCCGCCGTGAGGCAGTTGAGTTTTTTCCGTTTATTTAAGAGTAGGAAGCCCATGAAATGTTTATTTTAACAGAAGAGCCAGGCTTTTTATACTAAATTTTATACTTAATTTCGTCGCCCACATAGCAAGCATACTAAAGACTGGTTAATGCCGTATTTCTGACATGGCCAATAACATCTGCCTATACAAAAGCATTTGTACATTTGTATCTACTGTAATGTTATGAATTTATGTGAATAAATGAATATGAATATGAATATATTAAAAATCAAAAGAGAAGCTGTTTGTTCAAACAATAAGCTAGCCATAATTTTCACTATTTTTTCTCATTTAAGCAAAAAATTTGCTGAAACTTATAAATATAAGTTTTTAATTTTAATGAGCTCCCGATATTTAGGGAAATCCCTATGATCGCTCAATCATTTACAACATTACAGGGTTGATAATTATGATAATCTGTTGATAAAATATCGACGCTATCCCATCTTTATCCAAACCCTTCAACACGCTGCCCAGTGGTCCGATACGGCAATTGATTTATACTTCGTACATGGCGTCTTGCATTTTCCTAATATCGTAGTGCCCAAGAATTATATACGCACGCCTTACTCCGCCTTTGATCTTAGCCCTTACAGCTTTGTTTATGGAGGGATTAAAAAGGTTTTTCTTTGAAAGAGCGCCCTTAGAAACGGCAGATGGAATGCCCCCGATATTCTTTATTTACATATTTTTCTTTATAAAACGGCTTCTAGGTTTTCTGAAGGGTAAGTGCGTTAGAATTCGGGGCCCTCACGCATTTTAATGAAATAACGCTTATGTTTCAGCCGGAAAATGGTAGGGGCGACGACTTTTGACTTGTTTTTCATTTAGATTTTATTTCCAGACCAATATAGACATACTTTATGTGTTTTTGAAATATTTTATTTGGACAAAGACTTATTTATTACTAGTGACTT
Source organism: Maruca vitrata (assembly GCA_039566165.1). NCBI lineage: Eukaryota > Metazoa > Arthropoda > Insecta > Lepidoptera > Crambidae > Maruca > Maruca vitrata. The sequence goes on from CM076932.1 coordinate 13,853,690, forward strand.
CCACTGGCTTCGTTTTGGGTAATCCTTTCTTAGCGGACGCCTACGTCATAAAATCTACCTGCATGCTAAATTTCAGCTCGATCCCTCCAGTGTTTTGGGTTGTACGTTGATAGATAACTATGTCAGTCAGTCAACATTGTAGTTATATATTTCGATTCATCCGCGGTAACCATGTAACATCACTACCTTGTAGTGAAGTACCGTATAGTGAGGTTAAAAAGCAGCCCACGTCCATTTTTCAGCCCCTAAACTAATTTCTGTGTACCGAATTCCAATCACTTGTGTTGGTATGAAAGCGCAATAGTTTACTTTTGCATTTTAGAATAGAGAAGTACGGGGTACCATGCCATGTTGTTTTGTTTTAATGAGCTCCCGATATTTCGGCACTGTTGCAAGCGCCATGATCTCTTTCTAATGTATATAATCATGACAGTTTAATATTAATTTAACATTTTATAACATTAGCAAGGATTTAAGCTTTAAAGTTTAGGCGCTATAAAAAGGAATTTACGTTCGTTGGCCACATAAGTTAAGCACAGTGTTTCAACTAAACTTAATTACGTGTATCAAAAAACGCACAGTGGGTAACATCAAAAAGTCGTTAGCGCTGGGGTTGGTCCGTCTGTCCGTTGCCATGGCGACCTGTAACCTAGGCACCTAAACACAATGGCCAGGCATTATCCTGCTTTCATTACTCCTGGCTGCTGTTAACGTTGCAATTCCATTCAGACGCTGGATATAATTTCGAGCGGTGTAAAAATGCTACGCAGCACAATCTATACTATAATATTATAAAGCTGAAGAGTTTTTTATTCGTTTGTTTGTTTGAACGTGCTAATCTCACCAACTACTAGTTTGACTTTAAAAAATTCTAATGTGGCACTCGAGGACTGCCGCGGTATAGCTATTGCATAGCATCGTCCGATTTCGGAGCAGCTCGTCTCGATTCGTGCGAGTTTCGTAGGGTCGTACAATACGTCTAACCGCACGCACACAAACACCGTGCCGAAGTCTACCGAACTGAAACGACGTTAGACGATTGTGAGGTTTTTTTCGTTACGGAATTTTTTGGTTTCCGCGCTCAAAGCCCGCGATAAAAGCTATGCAATAGCTTAAAAATATTTTTGGGTTGGATAGACCATTTATTGTGGAAGGCTTAGGCTATATAACATAAAGCAAAGAAACAATGGAAAATGTGTAAAAAAAATGGAGGAAAACGCGGACGACGTCGATGGCACAGCTTTTCGGCAAATAAAGTCCGAAGATAAGAAAGTAAGAGCACTGGGTATAGATTTACATTACAGTAATTTCATTCATCGTTATGGTCCAAAACTTGCTAGGTCATCAAAAAGCTGAAAAGATCTAGTAAGTTTTCTGTTTATCTCTGTATGACGGTAAGTATAGATTTTTAATTTCAACGCTTGCAATTCAAGTAACACCCTGGATTTAAGGTAGTGTCATACATGCTAAATTATTGTGTACTAAAACTTATAAATGTAAATGTAAAAACATATTTTAAGCTATTGCATAGCTTTTATCGCGGGCTTTGAGCGCGGCGACAGAACCAAGAAATTCCGTAACGATAATAACTCACAATCGTCTAACGTCGTTTCAGTTCGGTAGACTTCGGCACGGTGTTTGTGTGCGTGCGGTTAGACGTATTGTACGACTCTACGAAACTCGCACGAAGCGAGACGAGCTGCTCCGAAATCGGCCGAGGCTATGCAATAGCTATCCCGCGGCAGTCCCCGAGTGCCACACGTCTTTTTTAATTTTTAGTATATTTTTATGTGTAATAGAAACTATCTAAGAGTACATTTTCACGAAAATCAAACAAAGAGAGGCGACACATTTGATTGCAAGCCAACTAATTAGGTATTCCGAAAAAGCGGTACACAACATCAAAAAGTCGTTAGGAGAACCTTCAGGGCTGCCTTTGTCCAGGCGTTGCCATGGCAACGGAAGGCTCTATAGTTGTGTAGTTTCTTAAGCCGCATACACATTGCACACTTACGGCCAAATACCATAACAGTAATTAAATTTAACTAGTAAGACTTCAACAACTTTTGTGAGAATTTAGAATGTAGAAATTACTTATTCGGTAGATTTTTTTCTACAAAAAAAGAAGAAGAAAGTCAGATAAAAGGACATGGTATCCCTTTATTTAACGAAGCGGTTCACCCATTCTCCTTCAAGATTATCTTTTAATTTTATTAAATTGTGCCATCCCACTTCACACAAGGCGTCTTTCAAACCCTACCACTCCTTATCTAAGGACAGTACTGGCCAGTTCTGGCAACTATGATCTCGGGCTCTTCAGGCGGGGCGTGAAACGGTATTAAAACAGGCTTTCAGGGTGAGTGTGACAGGCTCAATATGGTCTATTGTGCCTGTCTACCTCATATTTGGATCTCACTATCGCTTACCATCAGGTAAAGTTACGTCATCTTGTAAGGCTTTTATAAAAAATAAACTATCAAAAAGTTGTCACTTAAAAAAATACAGTGGGTAAGCGTCTTTACTTCGCATTATAGCGCATTCATTACTGTTTCACTTAGCAACGCGCCGCGAACGGTAGGATGCGCTTTTGAATCCCACTCAGATACACATCTAGTTTAGTACCCAGGAGTCGTGCTAGACTGCTTTTATAATCGCCTAAGCTGGGTGCTTTTTATTACCTATTATAACCTATCTACCAAGAGATAGTTACCTAATTTTCGTAGGGTTACATTAGCATACCCGCACTCGGCTAGCTGGTTGACTAAGGCCTGATCGCCTTAGTTTAGTGTAGGCCGCATTAGTATATGGGCTGATGATGATGAAGCATTAGTATAAGTCGAAACTATAAGATGAGTTATCTTCGTCAGGCATTTAAGTTGAAAAACAGGCTAATTACTCAATCTGTATTTCAAAAATCAAAATTAAAAGTCTTTATTTATATAGGCAATTTATATGCACTTATAAATCGTCACATTAGTAATAATAAAGATTCTACCACCGGTTCGGAATGCCGATTCTACCGAGAAGTCTCCGGCAAGAAACTCGATAGTCGCTCTTTTTAAACGAATCATCATGTTATACATTGTAAATGAATTTTAATTTGTATTTTAATGTGATATCTGATACAAGAGTTACATTAGTGACATTAGTGTCTAGCCTATGAAGATGCACGTCACTGCATCGATAGACATGAGTCTCCAATTTCAATGATCTCACTGTATGTCTGTTTAATGTAAACTGTAAATTGAACTCATTGATGCCAAAATTATTATTAATAAACCCTTTTCAGTTATCAAACAGTGTTTCAACACCTTCAAATTTGATGTAACGATAATATTTCAATCTAAAGAAAAACAATAACAATTTCACACCTAATTAATTACGCCCTCACTACGCCCACCCTTTCTCTATCAAAGATCTCTTTAATTTTTCCCTGAAATTTGATGGATGCCTGCGAAAAATTCATTAGGTATCAACCCGCCGAATAATTACCCCTCCCTGCCCTTTTCGAGAGATTTGTTCTTTAGAAAGTAAGCGGCGGGGAAAATGTTTACTAGCCCTGGAGGCAAGGTGACAAAAAATGTTTGAGGAGATCGCAAACATTTTCAAAACTAAGAAATTAATCGCTCTACATTACACTTTGGCTTATAGTTGATGGAATATCTATAATCACCGAACACAAAGTACGAATTCAAGTACTATTTCTATTCTAAGTAGCTATGTATTTGCTACTTCTAATAACGCGTGTAGACCCATAAAGACTAATATTAACAGCGTGTCCACGATCGCGACGATATCGCCCAAAAATCGCTAGGTGTGAACAGGCACTTAGTGTAATGGAACCGCAAAAGTCTAAAATCATGCTATTTCTATGTTCCAAAAACGAACAACTGGATTTACACGCCATTTGCATTCGAAAAAATAACAACAACACAAAAAGTTTCGGCAAACTTAATAATACGAAATCACAGGTGCGCGCAACCTTTCCAGTATTAATATTTGACATAACTGTCGGCTGCGGGGGCCACCCGAACGGCGGGAAATATTGGGACAAGCGGAATTCGGAAACTAAATATCAACGCTCTTTGAATATTTGACAGAGTGTCGATACTGAGATAGCCATTGTACTGAAGAATTTCGGGACACATGTATTATTATTTTATACGGAATAAATGTATATTTTTGAGTATTTTGTAGAAATGAAAGGTCCAAAGGCTAAGAGAAACGAAAATATGTTTTTTGAAAGCATTTTACACACATGAAACTTAAAACATAGTTTTATTTCATAAATGAATTTTTTTTATCATATTCTTAGCAAATTCCCCTCCCCCTCGCCCCTCAAGGCAGTGACGTCAGAGGCGGCCGGATCACGCCATCGCCTCTTCACTTCACTATTGCGCGAGCGCTCGGGCAGAACGGACATCGGATCGAACGTATTTAGCTTTGTGTCGATAGTTGATCATTTTTGTTAATTTAATAATTAAAACCGCTGGTAGGATTATTATTGCGTTTCTTTTAAAAAATTACCCAAACTTCTGATCGATAAGAATATTTATTCAATGGTATTTTAAGATTTTTACTGGCAAGTGTGATGTGCTGCATTGATTAGAAAAGCAAATTGATTTGAATAACTTCTTCTAAATACTTTATGTGAAACCTACGTAAAATCCCAAAATCCGCTAAAAATGTTTGCAATATGGCCACCGCCCTCCACTAAGGCCGTATGCGCATTATAAATGAGCTCGCGAGCCCCGGACCGCATCCGTGAGCACACCCCTTATGTTTATTTTCCGTTACCAAAACAGGCAACACCCTGTGAAGTCGTAAACGGCAGTTGTAATGTTTAAGAGCGTTTAGGAAAAACAACAACGTTCCAATTTTAAAACCTTTTTGGTCTGCACGCGTTTTACGTTACGCTTAAAAAAAGGTTATTTATCTCTGAATCCGCGAAACCGTTTAAGTAGGTTTTCGTCTTAGCCGCTAATTTGAATTGTTAACAAGTGTTCTGGAAACTTAATTGGGCGACTACATACAATTTTTGGTTCGTTCAACAAACACCGAACCTATCAATTTATATACTTAAAAAAAAAGGAATTATAACTATCGACGCCGTAACGTTAGATGTAACAGAATTTTAAAGTAACATTTATAAATACTCACCTTTCATCAAATTTCTTTTTCGGAACATCACATCCCACATCCACCATTTTTATGTAAAATTTGATGGACTTACCTGAAACAAAAAAATACGAATTTATACTAAATAGATTTAACTGCTAGTAAATTATTCACAATGGTACTTTATCATGTTCCTAGAAAAAACAATCGCAACAAACACTAAATGCAATTTTTTCGCATACTCAGTACCCCTGTAAATATTTCTGCATCCGAATCGGAATCCGAATCCGAAGCAAAAGTAATGAAACAAGTTTTAATGGCACTGTCGGTGTAAATGGCGGCCGCCAGACGCAGTTTTCAATTGGCGTAGTTGGCGCCTCGGGCTGGCGTGCCACGGGAATCAATATGCGATGAATTTCAAGAATAACCCAAGTAATGGAGTGCAATAGAGTGAATCGATCTTGCGGGCTTTTCATTTCCTTTCTCACTCTTTGGACGGTTAAAGTGAAGTTGGGTTAGTCTAGTAAGATCTATTAAAAATAATTGAGCCAATTTGCTCTTTGATCAAACCGTCTGTTGTCTTTTGCTATTGTTTTTTTTGTTTTGTGTAAAACTTATGCGTTTAACTGTATTAAAACGAACAATCACCTAAATCCCTTTCTTTTGTAAAAGGCTAACAAGATGACCTCACTCCACCGGATGGTAAGCGGTAGCGAGATCCACATATGAGGTCGACAGGCACAATAGACCATGTGGGTAATAGTTACCATTAGACAGGTAAGATTTACGAAACATAAACAGTAAATAATAGCTGATACACTTAATGGAATGAGCAGATCTATGTACCATGAAATTTTAGTGGTTGTTTTCCCGCAGTAAAATGATTCTATCTTAGTAGCACAATAGATTTGTGCAGTTATTTTTTATTATAATCAATAAATGCCGGTTTAACGAAAGGTTTAACCGAAACTCGAAAGCACGTTCGAACCGCTTTATTACTTAGGGCGTAGAGCTTATTTAGCTTTAAGAATCAATTTCATGCGGCAAGCAATACCTGAATACGTCACATCTTATAAAAGAACGATAGCTTCTCTCGTTTTCGAGTTGGAAAATTATTATTATGAAAATTTAAAAAAATATATTTGTTTTTCAAGGAATAATTTGCTTGATTCGATAGTATTACTAAAGGCAAATCGTTCTGCCACGGGAAAACAACCACTCAAATTTCACGATGTTATGTGATGGTATCTGAATCTTGTTTATCAAGTCCTTAAGTGATCGATAAAGAGGTAAGTCGTATGCCTTTTCTAATGAAACATAATTAAAAATACCACTAATAGTCTTCTCTCGTATTTTTTTTTTACAACAGTGGCTAATCTAATCTCATAAAACTGTCCAAATGACACTATATCCTGATAAATTAGAGATTCCGCTAAGAGCGCCATCTGCCGGGCACAACAATCACGAAAACAGCTTCAAATGAAACCGATTCGTCAAAACAAAAATATTGTTCTCATCTCATTTGTGAGAGTCGAGATTGAAGAATCCAACATGACGGACGACTTATTAAAATTGCGAAGAGCAGGCCATTTCATATCGCAAGCCCTTGAATTAAACAAAACGTTATTGCCAAAGAAAACTGAGGCCAATTATTCACTTCAACGTTATATTAAGGGAATTCTTTAGGGAGATTCGAGGAAATGACAATAATTTTAAAGAAACAAATATTTATACTTTATTATTTACCCAAATACTATTTGTTAAGAGTCTTAATACATATTTTAAAGTTAATTTCATTTAAAAAATCTTATTGTTTACTAGTGACCTGCTCTCGTTTCACTTCAGATGAGTTTTTCAAAAAAACCTCTTTTGAATATCTATCTATTTAAAAACCGCATCAAAATCCGTTGCGTAATTTCGATGATTTAAGCATACATAGGGATACAGGGACAGAGAAAGCTACTTGGTTTTATACTATGTAGAGATTACTACATACGTTCTCCTTCCGGAGTTATTAATACAACACAGAAACTTATTCTTGTTAAGCTCAACTTAAGTTTGTCACCAATATTGGTGCCTCACCAATATATTTATTTTCATCTAATGTAGATTTCTTCACTCTGAAATTGCACCTTTGTTTTAACCTTAAAAATTGAACCTTATCTAGTTGTAATACCGGCGAAAACCGATGAAAAAATTCTATATTAAGATTATATTATTTGATTAAGAGTTAAATATAAAACGCGTGCCTTCTGACCGACAGAATAAGTTTCAGAGAAAATATTTACCACCCCAACTTCATTAAAGATATTGTTTCCAAAAGAACAAATCCCTCGTCTAATTTAATTGCCTTTATTATTCGAAGAACTTGGCGATTTGTAAATACTTACTTTAAGCCTGATAAAGGTTCTATTGACTTTGACTTTCAAAGGCGATGACCGCGAACGGGTCCAATTTATTATGAATAGCAGAGGTTTAACCCTTAAAAGACGATCTTGGACGTAAACGGCTCAAAACTGTTGTTACAGGGGCCCTGCTTTGCCACTTCGACACAGAGTACCTTTTTGTTAAGGAGAATTTACACTGAAAACGACACTTAATATGTAGGCTGCGTAAACAATGAGCGTAGTAAGATTTCACTCAGATGGCAATACGTAGGTATGAGGTCCAACTGCAGCATGATTGGTAAATATTGACATGCTGTCAATTTCACGTCAAAAATAACCAATCGTGCTGCAGTTGGACCTCACGCCTAGATATTGTCATTTAGTGAATTTCTCATACGTGTTAACCCTTATTTAAGAACTCACAGATGATTAAATCTGTAATCAGAACTAGAGCTATTTTGATGTCTTATGAATATTGATACCAATTTTTCATTATTTGCGCTGATTAAATAGTTATACGAATTGAAACTACCTTAATTAACTGCAAATAGTTTAAGTTATAAGTAGCGTACGTTAAGATTTATCACTACAGACATCTAGGACTAGTATTCATAACAATCATATGCCTTCTGTTCTAATACCTTCACAGGGTTTGTACAAAATGAGACCGGAAATCAAAGATGGCGCTGAAATGTTTAAGGTTTCTAAGCGCCCTCTCGGCAAATTGTAGAACACAAAAACTTAGTCATTTTAAGAATAATTATTTGTGCTAAAGCGCCATCTATACTATCGTAATACAATAAACAAAGCTCGACTACTAGCGCAACCTGTGTAAGGGCGGTAACAACTTCAGAAATTGCAACGTCAATTCTTCTCAACCCTAATCTTTGATTGCGTAACCAACCGCTAGATGGTGCGCAAAGAAAAATGAAGTTTCATTTCATGTGCTTACGATTTCCTGCCAATGATGATGATAATGTGTTTTTATTTGTGACTTTATATTTATTTTTTTAAGTATCTTACCTTGAGCAGATGAGGGTCTCTCTCGGCCGCGTCTAACAGCGACTCCGCCTCGCTCAGCCACGCCACGAAGTTCTCCAGCGATCGGTCGAAGTTCTGCAGCGATGACACCGCTGAATGAAGCGCTTTGCCGCGACCGACAATGCTAAGAAACAAAAAAATAGGTTGTCAGTTAATTTTTACAGTTTGTGTGCTATATGCTGTCTCTTGAATGTTATAGCGTGCGAAAGTTAGATGGAGTTTCGTTTATACTTTTTAAAATTTACAGTTCAGTTACACTAACAATGATTGATAGCATTAAGTACATTCACGAGCACCGATATGTGAACAATGTCATTCAACTTTTTTTACGTAGTATACGTAGTAAGAACGCATTGTGTAAAACAATAATATTATTTTAAAAATTATTAAACATTTCAACAGCGCCATCTAGCAGAGGGATGACACACTTAAACGAGTAATCCACCCTTACATTCCAAGCACTTACCCCGTCTTCTAATAGATGGCGCTATTACGGAAAAAATATGCAACAGTTGACTTTAGCGTAAAGTTCACAACAATTGCTATAATGACATTTAGGCTGGTTTTGGTATCGTTCTTTTTTTACGATGGTGGCTTGGAGTAGCCTCGTCCTCATCATCGGACTTGCGGGGGAGCGGAAAGCTCTCATCCCTGGTTCTCTCCGATCATCGGTCAAATAATCCTACAGTCATCAGTGCCATACCAAAACCAGTGCTACATTCGTATGGAAAATGAACAAAATAAGCTAATCACCTGTTATTCAGCTCATTGTATCTATGGTTAATAGCCTCGGTGGCCCGTTTGATACGAGTTGTATCGTCGTTACGGTAGACGGCAATCAGCCGCTGCGTCAGCTGACCAAACAGCTCAATCTGATGCTTATATTGGTGCACCTCGGCATGGAACGACTGAAAAAAAAAGAAATTAAAGTAAATATTCTAATATCACTTACATTGAACCGGCGTTAGTAGCTTCAGTACTAGTTTTATGGATATCGGTTACAATAAATAAAATTAAAACATATAATACGATGGCAACCGTTGGGGTAGACGGATTCTGGAGTGGATACCGCGTCTCGGCAAACGTAGTGTAGGACGCCCGCAGGCCAGGTGGTGTGACGATCTGCGCAGGACTGCTGGTAGGAGCTGGATGCGAGTGGCCGAGGATAGAGAGAAGTGGCGTGCATTTGAGTGGCCTATGTCCAGCAGTGGACAGAAATGGGCTGATGATGATGATGATGATGATGAATACGATGGCGCGATGATCTCGACGCTTAATACCTAAATTGGCAATTAACCACAGATCCGTAGAATTGAAAAGATTTGGTGGAGGCCTTTGCCCAGCAGTGGGACACAACAAGCTTGATAAAAGAAAGATAACACGAGACACATAACGATGTTCATTAGAAACATATTTTTTCCAAGTGAAGATCGAACTCACGACTCTAGGTGCATGAAACAGTGGAACTGAATTAATCCAATGTGTAATCTATCCAGGAGATTAAGTTATAATAAGACTGATGATTGAACAATAAGGACCCTATTAGAAAACTGAAACTGTCCGGGATATTTACCATGTTGTTTTGTTTTAATGAGCTCCCGATATTTTACTACGATATTCCGTGTTTATTACACAGTTACTTTACTTTACATTTACTTAACACAAGTGTTCAACTTACTAGAATGTCTGAATAAGTTATATATTTAAATAAATGTAAACATAAAAAAATTTAAAAATTCATCAATTACGCTCGAAAATCTTTGATTCGTCATTATCTTCTGAGAAAGCTTTTATAAACTAACAGTGAACCCTAAATATTAGTCTTTATGGGTCTACACGCGATATTAGGAGTAGCAAATACTTTGCAACTTACTGCCCGATGTTTCGACTGGGTTACACCAATCATGGTCGCGAGCGAACTGTCGCGTGTTGACCCATAAAGACTAATTAGTGTAATGGAACGCGAAAGCTTAAAATCATACGTAACAGTGAACCCTACTGAACCAGATACAGGTATTGCAATTCAAGCTGCAATATATGTCAAGCGAGTTAAGTTTATTCTTTTTAGATTATTTCACTGCATAAATCAAAGATACCCCTTACAAAGTCACAAAAATCTACACATACAATATAAGTCGCCTCTTGTTTTCGCGTCGTAGCACCTAACATCGTAGCAACAGTGCTGTACCTTTTGCTCCCTCAGCTGCAACTCCAATACAACAGTAGTGTCCAGGCGGCGCCATGCCTCCAAGCCGAGCCTCGGCACCCATGCCACTACGAGTCGTAGCACTTCACGTCGTAGCACCAAACGTCGTAGCAACAGCGTTGTATTACCTTTTGCTCCCTCAGCTGCAACTCTAGCACGTCGGCGGTGTGTCCCGGCGGCGCCATGCCTCCAAGCCGGGCCTCCATGCGGCCGAGCCAAGCGTCCGCGTCGCGTCGCCTCGCTTCGTATCGCTGCGAGTCGCCGAGCATCGCATCGAGCTGCGCTTTACGCTGGAGGACGCGCGCGTTCGCCTCATCCCAGTGCTCTCGGAGGGCTGTCACTGTGGACAAAAAAGGTAATTAATATTTGAAATAAAACTAATTTTACGAATTAAACTCGCGTGTATTGCTAATCTAAACATATTGTTTAGAGATCCGACGTTTCGAGCTCTTTACACCGCTCGGTCACAGGCAAGACATGGACAATACTAGGTAATTAAAAATTTTGTTTTTAACTAGATGTACTCAGATCGTTATCTGTACTCATTTCCTCGTATTAATAAGAATAAGAAAAAGGTTATTAACCACAAACGTACAAAGAAAACATAAAACACAACATGATTTATGATTTTTGAGATCAACTATGTTTTAGACTCGGCATATTATGCCTCAACGACAAGGACCCACTGGAGCGCTGGTATTCTGATCTGGTATGCTGGTATTAATCGATCAAACATATATTTCGCACGCTTAATCAAACAAAGAAATAACTCAAAAATCACAGTTTTTGAGATTTAATCATAAAACGTAATATTACGACGATAAGAATAGGTACGCTCCGACTCCCGCTCGATTTGAACAAATACAAGCGAAATAATAGATCGCCCCTCTCTTTTTTACTAACTGGAGCGAACAAGTTGTAACCAATAAAACGATACACTTAGTGATGTGCCAGCGCCGACTCAAGGTAACCAATTTGAAGAACGAAGTAAAATGAATTAAATCTGTTTATTATTAACAGGTGACTTGCATTTCAGTTTTATTACCATATAGAATTAAAAATTATCGTCACGGGTAAGTATCATTTCTAGTTAATTCAGTTTACTTTTAAAGCATATTTTAGATTTCCAACATACATCGACTTACTTCAGTTTAGTATTAAATTACATCCAAAATAATTAGATCTATTATATTTATTGTTGTTTATCATAAAAATTAGTTCTGTGAGTATTGGCATATTAAGAAATAATTTCTTTTTCGATTAAAATAACCTAATGAACACCAGACAAATCTTTACTTACGTCATTTTAATCTTTATTTTATGTGACCTAGTTTATTATTTTTACATCGATTTACTCGTATCTTCATGGTCATTAGCTTAGTATCAATAATAAGTGATTAAGTTTGGGGTCCCTCTATTTGATCTAATTATTATAAAGGATTTTGAAGGCATTTAATGTAATTTCTTATCCTTATTATATGGTGTACAATATTTACGCAATGTTGTATTCACTTTTTTTCAGTATGGCGTCCTCGCGAACTCGTTGATTCTTCAGTATGAAATCATAACGTCCTGAAGATGAAGAATCTCAATCTTTATCTCTAAATAAAAATGTAATCATAAAGACTAGATGTGACGATGAAAATGATACATTAAAAGATGGTAAAGATAATATTTCTCCAAACATTACAACACCAAATATCTGTGAAGTTTTACAAGAAAAGACAATTTCAAAAATCCTTTGAGAGCTGTAATGAAAGTTTATCAGATTACGATAATACTGTAAAATATGACAAGCGATTGATTGAAGCGAGGACCACAACACCCCAGTTCCATACCTCTGGCATTTTGCTATCGAGCTGGGAGGAATTAAAGAGTTTCTGAAGGACTGTTAGTACCGGTGCTCCACAAGCTTCCAGGAGCTCTGTAGTGGTTCCATCCTCGTCCCGTGCCTTGTTGTTCTCTAGCTGTTTGAGAGCCATCCTTATCTCGTATAGGCTGATGTCCGGGATGTCTTCGGCATAGTGTCGGGTTAGCTTGGCTCTTGGGTCTGTCGCTGCAATTGCTGGCTCAGCATAGACTGAGGTATATAACTGCCCATAGAACCTCTCTAACTCCCGTAGCACCTCTGACTTGTTCGTCGTCACGCGTCCATCTTCAGTCTTCAGCTTTGTCAGTTGGCTTTGCCCAATAGACGCGTCTCTTGCAAACACTTTGGAGCCTTGGTTCCTTCGGCTTATTCCGTTTATCCACCCTAAAACAGCCATCCTAAGGTGGATATTCGGAAACGGAAGCGTCCGTTTATCCACCCTGAACGGGGTGGATAATCGGAATTCGTAATAATATGTTTCTTCCGATTTTTCACCCCAAGTACAGTTTGAATAAAATTATATTGCTGGGAAGTTTTAATTTAATAACGTAAAATAATCTTAAAATCTAAATTGAAGTAAGGTAAGCACCTGTAGGGTTGGTAGGTAGGATTTGGGTGAAAACCATTTTAAATGACCGTTGTGACAAATGAACCCATAACAAGTAAGAACCTCGTAACAAAATTAAAACTTAAGGTCTTTTCGCTACTAACTACTACAGTTATTGTGTAATAACAGATATGAAATATTTCTTTATTGATCGCAAGCAAAGGCAAGATACGTTACAAAAAAAATATTTTCATCCATTTTATAAATTTTGCAATATGTCCAGAAAATTACCAGAATGACGAAGTTTCTTGAACCGGGTTTGTGTTGTGTAGGTATGTTTCTGTAAATGACTGTAGATTGACAGGGTGGAAAATTGGAAGAAACATATTATATGACTTCCGGTTATCCACCCCGTTCAGGGTGGATAGACGGACGCGCGTTTCCGAATATCCACCTTAGGGTGGCTGTGTTAGGGTGGATAAACGGAATAAGCCGTTTCCTCAATTGTCTCCTTAATACGCTGGGTATTAAAGGAGCGTAAATATCATGTCGCAGATACTTCCTAATCTGACTATTTTGCCTATATGACTCAGCATCATCCGTAGTTTTGTGCGTCAAAGAACTTTCAAGTTCAACAAGACAATAAGTTACTTATTGTATTTGTGAAAATACTAAAAGTTCATTTGTTTTTTTTATTGTGTCTGATTTATTTATGAACGTGTTCTTATTTTTAGTATCTCATGTTACAATTGAAGTCTGATTTATTGAGCTAAGTTTAAAGCCTGGGTATAATAATAGTTTCGTTATCTTTAATTATTTTGTAGTTAATTTACTTTCGATAAAATGTTCTTACAGTTTGATACTAATTATTAAGCCCAAATAATAACAGAGACCTATAAGATTTTTTTTTATTTTTATTTTACATGTTTTAGACTAACTGTTGATCAAGAAGAAAAAATAAATAAATAAGGCGTACGACCGATTTCAGCCATGGCGGCCGATCTCAACTGAGCTCAGCCAAGTGCGCAGGACATATTATTGGGCATAAGTGCTGAGTAATTTCATTACAGAAAAAGTCACACATTTTTGCCCGACCCCGGTCTCGGTCCTAACGCAGCGCTTGCTACCAATAGACCAACGAGGCAGTGATAAAGAAGTACAATTATAACAAATCTTCGTTTTTTAAAGAAGATATTATTGCTGTTACAGTTTAAGACTGATTATTGAGTTAGTATAAAAAGATTTAATTTAATATAACCAATTATGTGGAAAGTTATTCTTTGATTAATAAAAAAATATGAAAATGCGTTTTATTTCTAAGGGAATAAAATAATTACAAGCATAATATTATTAAAAGAAAAGTAATATTAGAACTTCTTGTGAGAAACTATAAAAGTTTATACTAATAAAATGAAATAAAAGTGAGTAATGTCACATTATTTTTATTTTGTTATTGATAAACTGGATTATTTGTAATTATGTCAGGTCGTCACTTAAAATATAAAGCTAACATTTTATGCTAAAGTAAAATAAGTCAAAACTTTTTTTTCTTTCATGATTACCTAATGATTTATCCCTCCAAAAATATATTTTTGATGTCATAATATTACCTATACATCAGACTATATCGTACATACTTTTTTCAACAAATCATAAACCATTTAATTTTTATGGATTGCGAAAGTTGACGCGGATGAATTGCAAAACTTTGAACGCCGATTCCCAAAAATCAGCAATTTTGTGTTATTTATTTGTTTGATTAAGCGTGCGAATATGTAGAGCGCATAAAAGTAAATAAAATAAGATTGTTCATCAGTTGTCGTGCAAATTCTGTTTATTAATTTATATGGAATCAAAATGTATTATTTTAGAATTTTATTTAAAAAACTTTGAAGAAATATGGCTCATACAAGTACTCTTGAATAAGAAATAAGTAAGTTATTACGGTATGCGAGAAGATTTAGGTGTTTAATGTTTTAAGAAATTATATCGAAATCACGTAACGTCATTTGAAAGTATTAGTCAAGGATTATATTATTTCCCTACTTAAATATAGAAATAGAAAACATCAAACAAATGAAAAAAATATCGAAATTGAAACCAATATTCATACCATATAACGTGCGGTTAATATTTTTGATTGTATGTAAAACGTATTGTTATGGGATTATATTATGAAAGAAAGTCCTTGTAAATATATGTAGAGTTTAACATGAATAGTGATATCGTTGATATTTGGGCAACCTACGTCTTTATATAATGAATACGTAATCACTTTAGAAGTACATAGATTTAGCTGTTTCTTGGCCACTGACTAACACATAATTAAATTGTGGACGTAGCCATAACGTGCCCAAACACATCCTAAGTAAACTCCACTAAGGCTTAGCTTGGTAACTTCAAAACAATTACTTAACAGTACTTAAGTAGGGCTTATATTGTAAATGCGGGTTGGGTTAGTACTACTTAAGTTGAAACTTGTACAAGAATTGCCTACTTCGATTAAAGTCCAAGTTGCTTACATGGACCTTCTGTTTGTCTGCTTTGAAAACTTTATACATGAAATACATACTATTAACTATCGTGTATCTAATGGTTTTGCAGATACATAAACAAGGTTTATTAAGTTAATAGAATGTTAAACCAATTTAATAAGGTCTTAATATTATGATGACTCCCAAAACTGAATCGAGTAATCGGGACGTACGTTGAATACTATTTTGATCGCAAACCTAAACCAGACAAGTATGACTGGCTCGGTGGAACAGTGGTTAGTGACCCAGGTTCATTACCTACAATTCCAAGAGTCGTGGGATCGATTCCCACTCGGGACAAATATTTGTGTGACGAGCATCGGTGTTTGTTCCGTGTCTGGGTGTGTATTAAATATATTTAAGTATATTTGTGTTACAGATATCAGAATCAACAGTGCATGCAATGCAATGCATAAATGACATATTCACACCCAGACACGGAACAAACACCGATGTTTATCACACAAATATTTTACCCGAGTGAGAATCGAACCCACGACTCATGGAACCGCCAGCCAGGGTCACTAACCACTGTTCCACTGAGTCAGTCAGATACCACTTCTCTCTTAAGAGAAACAGCTAAAACACACAAATCATAAGAGCATTTGTAAATCACGGTTAAAATGCAGAAGAATAAATATTTTCTTGAGCCCGTCCTGGGAAAAGCGAGTCATGTATATTAATGTGACAATCGCTATATTCAAATAAAGGATACGAAACGGGAGTAACGAAGGACAAGCAGCATACATATATAATGTGCCCCGGGGCATACATATTTGATGATACCTATTGTATTTTGACTCTGATTTGTTCCACATGAAACTGTATTCCTTACCTCATGTACTTGTCTATGTTATGAAGTGCAAATTTTTGAAAATCAAAAGATATCTTTATAGTAATGTCTTTTATTTTTATCCTCGTTCATCGTTTTGGTTAAAATAACTCGTGTTGTCGGTTTGAAAAAAAGTCTAATAAGGAATCATCAATCTTATTAAAAAATGTTTGGTGCCTAACGTATTGTATTATGTGACTAATGATGGTTGAATGAAATCTCATTCTATCTTGATGGTCAGTAAATAAATATTACACAACATCACAAACATTGATCTGATCCCGTGGTAAGTAGCTTTAGCACTTGTGTTACAGATATCAGAATCAACAACATATTTTTATAAATGAACTAACTAACATCGATTCCAATCAATAATTTATTTTTGTTTCATCATCATCAGCGTTTATGCAAACATTTCAGTCTCCATAATCTAATTTCACTACAAAACCATTCGCGCGTAAACACATTATTTAGATCTCAGTCCAAATATTATGACAGACCGCCACGCGCGATTGAAGCACTGTGCGGTAATTTTGGCCAAAACAAAAATAATCCACTTGGTATTGATAATAATAATCATTTTTTTTGTATTAAGAAATCATGGAGTTGTCATCACCATCTTGACCATTAAAGCACTGTGATGTATATTGATGATGATGATGATGAAATAAAATCTAATCATCCTTAATATGCAAAATAATCTGAGACATTTCCACACACGGTCATCGGTCAACTAAGCAAAGCTTGTACTATGGGCGTCAGAGACCGATATACATACATATATATTTATAAATACATAATAACAACCAGACACGGAACAAACATGGATGTTCGTCAAATATTTGTCCCGAGTGGGAATCGAACCCACGACTCTTGGAACCACCAGGGTTACTAGCCACTATTCCACCAAGCCATTCAAATACAACCCTCTTACTGTCAAGGTAGGCTAAAGATTACATTGACTCCGACTTCTGATAGAGATTTACCCGTAAAACTATACCGCCTTAGCCAGAGCAACATCAAACAAACAAAAATAAATTGTCAATCCAAACTAGAACTCAACAAAATTACTAGGCAGCGGCAAAGTTGTGTCGTTGTTGGTAATTAGGCCCACTGTGCAGTCCCATCGAGTAATGAGAACGCGCGCGATCGCAATTTGTTTCACCGAGTGCGTACCAGCTATTACCGCTTGATAAATCTCGCTTTTAGTGCGGGCCCGGATTTTGTCCCCGGTTGAACCACTGCACACTGTGCAGTAGCAATATTTTGTGGGATTACAAAATGTGTGACGCGAAAACGTGTCGCTGTGTCCGTGTGAGCGTTGTGTTCTCTTTTATTGAAAACCATTGCAGTTCCAACCAATTGTGAGAATTGGGAATTTGTTAGCCAATTTTATTAGTGTGCTCAATAAAAACTGAAATGAATATAATTTAATATTCTTAACTATAACTAAGTTTTAAAAATTTGGTAAAGTTACAGATTTACTGGGAGTATGAATGTTTTTTTTTTTTTCTATGTAGAAGAAGAAGATCATCGGTATTTTAATGTATACGTTTAGGCAAATGCATGACATTTTTGTATTTTCGTGATACTTAAACTATTTCTCCATTTCATAAAAATGGTAAAATAAATGTAAAAATTCAATGTCAAAAGTAACAATTCCTTTATTTATCTAGGCGTTTACACGCACTTATAAATCATCGGTACAGTAAATAAATAAGTAATAGATCAGTGATTCTACTGGTAAAGAAAGCAAGAAATCCGATTGTTCATTATCTCAAACATGATGCCTGTTGGAAATGAACAGACTTAGTAGTTCTCGATACTTATTCGATAAACATTATGCAAAAACGGTCTCGGAAACGGCTTGAACCGTTAACTTATATCGTTTGCGAAGCTTTCGCGCCTAATAATGGCCTTACTTCCGTTATTAATCATGTTCTTGCACCGTCTTCGCTTGTGAAGTTTTCATAACTTCTATGCGTGGATATGGAATACTAAATAGTATCTGCAGAATCGCTCCTCGACAGTAACGAAGAAATTACAACAATACCTTAAAGTAATAAGGTGCAAATTACATTGCGAACTTACAATTTCTTTTTATCGTGTTACGTACTTTCGTTCCGTTTATTGTTAACCATTAAAATATTTTTTGTTATACTTTTAACACCTAATGATAAGGAATGTTAATGGGAAATACAGTTTTGACTTTAAGTTTAGTTTTCTATTAAACAAAAATATTCTTAAATAGTAAAAAGACAACCATTATTCTATTTACACACTAGTTAATACTATTAGAAGTGATTAGTGCAGATTAGGTGGTAATATTTATTTAGAAATATATTTAATTTATTTTTAACCCTCAACAAACCGCTTGAAACCATTTATTTAAATTTTTCTCTATTTATATTTTTTATGTTAAACCATTTTTGGACATATTCAAAATTTCCACTAAAGCGGGTATTTACTGGATGCAAGTTTAGTTTTACTCCAAAATACAAGCGTCACAAAACAACTCTTGCCTTTCAATAAGCACCTCATATACAAAAAATTGGCACTGGTCTTTGAAACGGGAAAACCGCTGATGTCTGTTGAATAGAAAGAAAAATACATAAATAACAATAAATACACATACATACATAATATATTACGTACCTAATTAAAATATAAAAGGAAATAAAATACACATAAAATTAACATACATACAAGCATTATGTAAATGAAGTAACATCTGGTAATTGTAAGTAGAACGAAGTTAATCCATGTATTCAAATAAACTGCCTAAAAGTGATGATTCACCTGGACAAAATCGAAATAAAATAAAAATAAACGTTTGATACTATTATTAGCAATATTTTATAAATAATATAAAAATAATCCGCAATTATCAGTATTAACCCTCAAGCGTCCTACGAGAATATAAGTGCCAGAAAGTAAACACTGGGCCTAACCGGCCCAGTGTTTCCAGCCCTCCCCTCTCGTCGGGTTATTAATACCGACGACACTTGTTACCCCGCGCTAATTCACGCCAATCGCTTCACTCGCCCTATTGAGCATTACACAAGCCGATTGAACGGGTATTTTTAGTTGTCATCTGTTATTACTATGGATTTATAAAAAATCTTAGGTGCATTTATTAGTAGAGAATACTTTACAATACATGATTATTTTGCTTGATTGATAGATAACAAAAAATTTTATTTTTTTTCTGGTACCAGATTAAATTAATTTAAGAATAAGGATAATTCTTACAGGAAAACTGTCAATATTAACTTAAAAAAATGATTATTAATTTTGTAAACCAAAGAAATAAGAAACATACGATTTTCAACATACTATTCATAAAAAGCATTTGTATTTTATGCGTTACCAAAAAAGCTGCTGTTTTTGACTAATGGAAATTCAAAATTCATATGGCGCGAGTCACAATAATTTATTCATAGCCACTATAACTGTCAGTTTCGATTGATGAACGATTTAGATTTCAGTTTCAGTTGCACACTAAATGAAAATCCGAAAATGGAATAATAAAAGCTCTGGAATATCCCATGACATACGCATTATTTATGCGTTAAATATTGTTTTACTCCATGAAATTATAAAGCTGGAAAAACCCTACATAACCCATATCACCTTATTTCAAGGGTCTCCATTCCCTTTGATCGTCACGCAATTTTCTCGGCATACTCGTTAAATTATAAATACACACTATGATACACAGACGGACTTAACCTAATTACAAGGGTCAAATAGGCCCGCAGCAGAATCGTGACGGGTTCGGTTTATGGCGGGTAGATTACGCCCACCTCGGCCCTGGCAGGGTTAAATTATGAATATTCAAAGGGAGTTTTAAAATCTCCTTGTAATTTTTGCTGGATTAATTGAGTAATAGGTTAATTGGGCTATTACTTTGTCGTTGAACTTCGATGGTACGAAAATATTTTTTCTGCAACAATGATTTATTTATCATCCTAATATACCTAAAAATTATTTACCCAGAATGTCTATCATCATCAGCTCATATACGTCCCCACTGCTGGGGCACGGGCCTACCCTAAACTAGGGCGATAAGAATGTCTATCCGCCTTAATTAATAAGGTGTATTCATAGTTATAAAGTCAGAGAAATCGACATTCCAAGATAGTGTAAACATAAATTGTGTATTGAATAACAATGTCAACATAGTATAACTGTACGTATGATTTTAATAGAATCTGTGTTTTTCAAATTTGGAACTCATATGTACGATTTTTCGGTGCTTTAACAGCTGTGGAGAAGTACATCGTGAGGAAACCTGCACACCAAAGAAGAAATACTAATGTTGGGTTGTCGACCAATCCGCACTTGGCCAGCGTGGTGGACTAAGGCCTTATCGTCTTAGTTTGGGATAGGACGTACATGGGCTGATGATGATGAAACCCCATCCAATCAAAACATACCTCAAAATAATCACCTGAAAACGTGGAAATCCTTTACTTTCTGTTCTTTTCAAATTACCAAGTCATCATAACAGTTTATCTCACCTTTTCGAAAAGGCAAAGTGTTAGACAAACTGAAACTCTTCAAAGAGCCGTTTGATTATAAACTTTTTACATCGGAAAGTTATAACGAAGCCGACAATCGCGGAGGCACGACGGAAAATCTTCAAAGGAGCAGCCAATTTGTTATCTGGATTGCTTTTTTGCTTTAAACTCAAGGTATTCAGACTCTGTTCACTGATACTTCTTTCTGTTTACAAAGGAGATATTCTAGACAGGCCAGGTTCAACAAGTTCTGTTTTGCATACAAAATAGGAGCTAACAGAAAGAATAAAATAAATGGACTAAACATAAATACTGTATTTTAAACAAGTCAAATCGAAAGAATATAAGGAATACAATAAAGCAATACAAATTAGACGATTGTATCATAAATACTTTAAGCGTCATTCACAGATCCCTATGATCTGTAGTAGATGTGTAACAGAATTGCAGTCGGAGTCATGCGCAAAGAGATAATAACTTATCATATAGAAGCACTTAATTTCATGCCTCCGACTGCAATTCTGTTTATACTTGAATTTTTTTCTTGTTTCACTCTTTTCAGTTGATTTTTAATTGTAGTTATCCATGCAGGCGGGTTTTTTGTTTTTTATTAAATTATTATTTTATTTATGTCTTTTTAGTTTGATACCAATAATAATTTTATATTTCACCTACCTAAGAACACTCGGGCTATTAAGACAAATCTAACGATACCTCAAATGTGAAAATCCTTCAACGGTTCTAGAGATACAAGGTAATAAAGAATATTGCATACATACAAGATACGCGCTAAACACATAACCTTCCTGGTAGTCGGGTAAAAAACGACTAACGATTCAAATTATGATAATTATACAAATGTTGCTTACATAAAAAATCTCATTATTATAAACAGATCCCAACAACAACATAACCAAATATAGCACTATCCTCATTTAACAACGTTCACAAGAAACATTCAATTATACGCGAATAATATTTGAATAAAAACTCCAGGGACACTTTAGACAGGGACATTAAAATTAATGATCATTCAATATTTTCAAGACCTTTCGCCCTCGATTACGGAACCATTGCTTGTGTAGCAAAGAGGGTTCCGTAAAAACGTTTGCAAATCTCAGGTATTGTCCGAGAAGGGACATCATGAATAACATAACAGCGGAGAAACGTTATTCAAGTGACTTTGTCATAGTTAAATAGCCGGCGGCAGGTCTTATTTTTGTGATCACATCTTTTCCTTAAATTTTACTTCAGTCTAATTTTTTTAAGCTATTGCATAGCTTTTATCGCGGGCTTTGAGCGCGGCGACCGAACCAAGAAATTCCGTAACGAAAAAAACCTCACAATCGTCTAACGTCGTTTCAGTTCGGTAGACTTCGGCATGGTGTTTGTGTGCGCGCGGTTAGACGTATTGTACGACTCTACGAAACTCGCACGAATCGAGACGAGCAGCTCCGAAATCGGACGATGCTATGCAATAGCTATACCGCGGCAGTCCCCGAGAGCCACACGACTTTTTTTTGTGTATCGATAATACCGAAATAATTCGCTGTGATGCTAAACGCAAATGGTGAGAGAACACAGATGACACAGCTTCGCAATTTTGTTCTTATGCTGTGTTCTAAATTATCAAAAGGAGATCGAAATGCAAAAAAAGGAATAAAACATCATAGAAAATCAAGACTTGGTTTGACTTGGATAATAATTTAACAAATGTTTGGTTTTGAAAATATTTGAATGCATTTGGCCATCACAAACTATCTTCACAAAGCTATTAATTGTCCTATAATCGTTCTATCTTAAGGTAGCCTAGTACCTTGGAAACCTATAGGGGTTGATTTTATATTATGGGGTACAAAACTCTACCCCTCTCCCCAAACAAAACTCCTTGGTATCTTCCATTCCTCGAATGTTGGTATTATATGGAAAACATACGAATCCTACACTCATAAATCAAGCTCAGAGTGAAGTGTTCAAAATTAATTAAACGACAATGGGAAATTCGTTTCAATTTTGCGGGAAGCGATTTCGCGCCCTGCAGTGATTTATCACAACAAATGGTAGTTCTTTTTGATTGTAAACCTATCGTATCTTTTCCTGCCAGGATTTTAAAGATAATATTTTAAATAATATAAAGTAAATACCTAAAGTTAAACATACAGTGTAAATAAACCATGTATGACTTATTTTATTGCTTTATGCTTTGCTTAACCCTTTACATAAAGATAAAGGAAAAGCATCCAATAAAACACAGAACATATCTTGAACGTTTTGGCCACAGACAAAAGGAACTTGATATTCACAAGTCAATTACCTAACTTAAAGCTAAAATTTTAACAAAAGTCAGCAATTTAAAGGGAAAAAATAGCATCGCCCCTCCAGTGTCCACTAATTTATCCCGGAATTGTCGATTCCCTGAATCAGAGTCGTGTTAATCAGGGAGAGCTTCGTTAAAGCTAATTGTGATTCCTCTAATGAAAGACTCCTGTTTTGAAGAAGCTACGCTTTTGGGATAACAAAAGAATTGTTCATGCTTTTGTTAATTTATGTCGATGACTGTACGATATTTTAGAATAGGTAAGAAAGGTAGGTTAAAAAAAATAAATAAAATAAATATCTGGGACATTTCCACTCACGATAATCTGACCCCAAACTGTCAGAGACTGTCAGAGAGAGTCAGAGACTGATATATAGAGACTAATATATGTATATATTTATAAATACATACTTAAATACATAGTCACACCCAGACACGGAATAAACATCGATGTTCATCACACAAATATTTGTGTACAGTTTTGGTATAGGCATTTTATCAGGAGGCAAGAAAGCTATGTGACTAGAAGAGTGATGATAATGAATGTCAATGGACGTGATAGTAGAGGAAGGCCGAAGAAGACATGGATGGATTGCGTGAGAGATGATATGGGAGTGAAAGGAGTAGACGCAGAGCTGACGAATGACAGTCCTGAATGGAAGAAGTATACATGTTCCGCCGACCCCACTTAGCGTGGGACAAGGGCAGGAGATTGATGATGATGACTGTACGATCTTTAGATTACTGATGGAATGATTTGGTGTCATGTAGCTTAGATGCTAATAACGCGTATAGACCCATAAAGACCAATAATTATTAATGTAGCTTAGATATTATTAGATACTGTACATCAAGTATGTGAATAATACTACTATGTTACATACACACACGTATTAAGTCAGTAAAATAAGACAAGCTCAGTTGACGTTGTCACAATTTTATGCGTGCATAAGCTCAAGTATTGTTGATATAATTGCAAATCCAATTCATTACTTTTCATATGAATTACTTTATGTAATACACAGATAGATCATTATTTTTATTAAGCGTATACTAGTCAAAAGCTTAGCAACATGAAACATAACTAAATTTTATTGATTTGAAAACATAATAACACTATGAAAACAATATTTTGGGTGTTCCCAGAAGACACAACAAAACCCGTCGGATGTCTCTAATGTCTCTACTATAATATTTGTCTTTACCTTTTGGGACCTGTAAATTAGGACCGATGGGAATAACCCTTTGTTTTAAGCTCTGATATACTTCTACACTTTAGAACGGACGTGTTCATAAATTAAAAGGGGTTTTATTACTACATTATTGAGTGTGATGACCGTTTCAATGTTAAATGAACATTAAAACCATAAAGATTATGATTAAAAACATGAATGTACAATATAGGTCTTGTAAAAAATGTTGCAAAAGTACGATAAGATCTCAATGGTACGTTTGAGAAACCATGGGATGTAGTCAAAGTGATATTGTATATTAGCCGACACGACAGACTTCGTCCTGTCAAAAAAATGTGAAAAAGAAAAGGTCGGCTTTTGGGGCTTTCCCGGTAATTATTCGATTTTTTCTCGCCGTAAGAACCATCTTTGGACTTCAACGAACATCTTAAAAAAAGAATTGGCCAAATTGGTTCAGGCGTTGTTGAGTTATGCGCTTACCAACATATTTTGCGATTCATTTTTACATTATAGAAAATAAGTATGATTAATGATTACATCGTCAAATTACATATTTAATTTATCACTCACACATAAAAAAATCTTTGTGAAAGCTTTCTTTTGCTATTATATAGATATATGATTATTGTTTAATAATCATTGGCATACGAGACGGCATAGGTCAAATTTTCAAGAAAGGTCAAATCAAAAGTATCTGTAATCGACGAGCATGCACGAAGAGATTGATAGATGTGAAAGAAGCCAAAGTGGTGTACCAGGATCGTAGCACACGGCAGGAAGCGATCTCTGCCTACCCCTCTTGGATTTTACGTATGTTTGTATACGAGACGCGAGGATAATATTGCAAAAATCGTCAGTTGTCTTACAATAAGGGTTTCCGCGTATGAGAAATTTACGAGATGGCAATACGTAGGCGTGAAGTCCAACTGCAGCATAATATGGTGAATATAGACATGTCAGTCAATGTGACGTCAAAAATAACCAATCATGCTGCAGCTGGACCTCAGGCCCTCGTATTGTCATCTAGTGAATTTCTCATAAGCGAAAACCCTAACTGGGATGCGGCTAAAAAATCGAACTTGCCTAGAACATACTAAATTACCAATTAAAAGATAACGACGTCTGATCTACAGATTAAAATATTCTACATATCTTTAGCATTTTTCTCATTACCGCCTCCAACTAATTCGGAATCAATTGTCGTCATTACGGATTCCGTCCGCGTCTCTATCGTCTTCGTACCCTAAACTAATTATCTCGTCTTTCCACTGTTTTTGCTACTTTCTTTTTGTCTGCGAGATTATAAAGAGAGGCCGTGTCTTACGAAGACGCAAGCAAGCGTCTGCCTGGCTTTGTCGCTAAGATGAAAAAATAAACTAAGCTAGCAATAGTAACTGCTAGATGATAAAATAAAACCATACAGAGAATTCTTATCACGAGCTGTTGTTCATTAAGTACACTTTGGTATACAATACATACATACATCAACAACCTCGCCTTTTTCCCAGAGGGGTAGGCAAAGATCACCTCCTGCTATGTGCTACGATCCTGGCACACCACTTTCGCTGCTTTCACATCCATCAATCTCTTCATGCATGTTCGACGATTACGGGTACTTTTGTTTGAACCTTCTTCAAAACTATGGAATTTTAATGTAAACGATAGTATCCCAGTACGAAATACCCCTTCAGGTGAGAATAATAATTTTAATGTGAATTTGACGGCGTTCTTTTATGTTTATAATTGTTTTGGGAGTTGTTTCCACGGGAAGTACGTACACCTCTGAAAAGGATATTTAAAGGCAGGTAGCCTTTTATTTTTGTCTTCACAGTAGAAATAATAAGGTCAGGTGGAGAAAAAGTGTGAATATTTTGTACTACATACATTTTGTATATACTTGCTATTATATTTTAACCCATTTGGGAATAATGGTCCAAGAATAAAACTGTACTTTCCAAGTGTCTTCTCATCCTAAACGTGATAACGGTCTTAAGGAAACATTTTCCAATTTATCTAATGTTCCATTCTATTCCCTTCGCCGCTAGAAAGTTACTTGGCGTTATCTAAAATTCTATTATCCCATTCCCCAAAGAAAAGCTTTAAAAATAACTGATTTCGACAAAGATTGCCAGCGATGCCAGATGAAATGGCAACTAACCACTAACACGTAGTTTCTACTTGGCTGATAATTGAAAATATTTGATCCAACCCGTAGCATGGATTCTTCAAGACTTCTGATATTACTAGGACTACGAAGTCAATGACTACGATGTTTAACAACGATTTTTCTGTTTACTTTTACTTAGACAACGGCGTATTTTTCTCTTTGGATCGTCTACTCATTCTTTCAACATAAAATGTACTGTTTTTATAGCGTAGATTTTAATATAAATGTACTAATAGTGTCCGCAAACTTCATGTAGCTACTTTTTATTACCTCTCTATTTTAATAAGAACCTTCTCCTGACTATTGTCACAAACACAACAAAAAACAAGTCAAATTTGTTTAGCTGTTCTTGAAATTTACGCATAGCTACACATTCATTTTTATACGTCAGATTATGTTTTTTTTAATTAACCATCTGCAGTCTAACCGCAAACCGAAACCAGACCAAACCATTACGAAGCAATTATCACAATGCCCACTCGTCCCACATTGCGTAAAAAGCACGTTCGCTCAAGTAATAAACAAAAAAAGATAAAATCAATACGGACGGAGCGGAGCCGACATGTCTTGAACGAGACATGGGAATTCAATCTGGAACGAAATAATCCACGGGCCGCTACAAACATTGCACTGAGCTATTTTCGTTGGACATTTAATGGGTTGGTTGAGAATGTGGATTGCGGCTTTTATGGTTGACATGTCATAACAGGCATGGTGTTTTGAGTTTCTGATTTAGTATACAGCTATTTCGTATAGATGTTTGACGTTTTATTTATTTATTTATTGGTATGCAAACAGATTACATTATTATTAAATTTAGATTATTGAAACGATTGTAATCTGTACTCTTTATAGATTTCACTTTCCTACGCGCAATAAAGTATTAAATTAGTTAAATTTGTAGGATTCGTTGCAATCCAGTCACAATTACCTTTGTAATAAAACTCTAGTGGAATGCGACCGTGAGTTGTTTTTCTTTAAAACGAGCAAATGCCTTACTAACGTATACCCCCAGTTTGGGATTTTTGGGACATTCCACACATAAACTAAGAACACACTGACTCTAAACTAAGGATTTTTTTTACTATGGGCGTCTAAGACTGATTTACATACATACATAGATATTTACAAATATGTCGGCAGGAGTCATTGCTCGCCTTCATTATAGAATGAGTAACAAGCTGCACGTGCACGGGTCACGTCACCGACCAGCTGCGTCGTTAGTCACTCCCCTCGCCGCTCGACTCGACTATAAAGGCGCTCACTTTGAACAGTGCAGGCAGTCTTGGCTCTGGCGTGGCACGGAACACTCGTTGTACCGTTGCAATAGCTTATCCTAGACACCTTTGGATAATTAATTCGATTGTCGAATTAATTATTATCGTTAATTATAAAACTGCTGCTGTGCAATTTGTAATTAATAAATCAAACTCTAATTGTAGTTTATGTCTTAGGCATTTGCTACAATTGCTATGGTTATACTTTGATAAATGTGATAAGTGATGGATATGGTTCTCATTAAGAAAAGTAATAAAGTATTAATCTTATTCATTGTTAATTATGTAGTTACATACCCCCGCTTCCTACATCAGAAGTGGGATGAGATCCACACCCACTACTTGGTCAATAAAAAAATATGTCACAGGAAATGTCTTTTAAGGGTTTATATGGTCGTAAGGTATAAAAAAAAGAGAGTTAAAAAAAAGAGCAGAGTTTTGAAGGGCTGTTTGCCGGACCAAAACTGGTGTAAAAAAAGTAAAGTAAAAAAAAGAGTAAAGTAAAAAAAAAAGCAGAGTTTTGAAGGGCACGTGGCCGGACCAAAACTGGCTAGTGTTGAAGGGTTCTTTAAAAAAAAAGGAGAGGGAACCGGACCAATACTAGTGCCTGAAGGGTCTAATTAGAGACCGGACCAGAGCAAAGTGTGAGATATATGAAGGGTCGATGTGGACCAGACCAGAACTATTGTAATATATCTGAAGGGTTAATTGTAATATATCTGAAGGGTTAATTGTAATAATATTTCTGAAGGGTTAATTGTAATACATCTGAAGGGTTAATGTAGACCAGACCAGAACTAATTGATTTGCAGGGTCATTATAGACCGGACTAATTAATTTTGTCAGGATGATCGAACGATGCTTTTGTTACAGAAATCTAGACATGCTTTAGTTGAAGCGTTCGAGGACGACCGCTAGTCAGGTTGGCCGTGTCGGCAGGAGTCATCGCTCGCCTTCATTATAGAATGAGTAACAAGCTGCACGTGCACGGGTCACGTCACCGACCAGCTGCGTCGTTAGTCACTCCCCCTCGCCGCTCGACTCGACTATAAAAGGCGCTCACTTTGAACAGTGCAGGCAGTCTTGGCTCTGGCGTGGCACGGAACACTCGTTGTACCGTTGCAATAGCTTATCCTAGACACCTTTGGATAATTAATTCGATTGTCGAATTAATTATTATCGTTAATTATAAAACTGCTGCTGTGCAATTTGTAATTAATAAATCAAACTCTAATTGTAGTTTATGTCTTAGGCATTTGCTACAATTGCTATGGTTATACTTTGATAAATGTGATAAGTGATGGATATGGTTCTCATTAAGAAAAGTAATAAAGTATTAGCTCGGTTTTGATAGACCTGACGTCTTATTCATTGTTAATTATGTAGTTACATACCCCCGCTTCCTACAAATACATACTTAAATACATAATCACACCCAGACACGGAACAAACACCGATGTTCATCACACAAATATTTGTCCCGAGTGGGAATCGAACCCACGACTCTTGGAACCGCCAGCAAGGGTCACTAACCACTGTCCCACTCCGCCCGACAGTATACAGAAGCTTGGTCAAAAATACTGGCTTAAAGTACTCTTCCGGGAAGCTACAAACAAGACAAAATTTATGTGATTTTCCCTAAGGCATATTCTGTTACCTTAATATATTCAGAATATTTCCCTAATTTAGTGCCTTGGGGGATACCTTTGTACATTGTTACATTAAATTTGTTTTGGCCATAGTAAAATAATTTTGTTTGCCATATAAACTTATATAATAGTAGCTATATCATATAGTAACAATGGCCTCGTTGGGCCATGTTAATTACATCCGAAAGTTTACTTTTAAATTAATGTTTTTATTTCTTCCTTCGCCAGCTATAAAATAGTATTATGCATATAAACAAAACAGGACTATGCAAGTAGGCATAAACGGAAATTTACATAAATCGACATGTCAATTAAGAATATCTACATACTCGTATGTTGATCTGACTCTCAAAATGTACCCCAGGTGAACACAGTTGTGTCATTTATATTGTTATTTTTTTAAAATTGAAGGGCTTTCAGGATTACCTAATGGTAAGCGGTCGTGAGGTCGACATATGAGGTCGAAGACAGGTACAATAGACCCTATTTACCCTAACCTCAACCATGAGGCCTGTTAAATTCCGTTTCACGTCCCACCGGTGCTGGCAGTTGGTACCTACCTAACTAAAGAAACAACTCGCGTAATACCAAAGAGTATCATACCCGGAAATGCATTGAATTGGAACCGTAGCTTTGAAAGCAGCTGTTTATTCGTAGCATGTCGTAGCATGTGCCGTAGCATGTGCCGTGCTCGCGTCGCATCTCGCCTCAAAGAGACCGTCCGTAGCAAACATACCTTTGTACATCGTTGTGAGGAAATCTAGCTACAGCATCGGTTAAACACTGCGGCTGAGCCTAGCTTGTGGTAGTATTAGGAGCATGTGACTAGATAGAGACCTAGGTGTAACCGAAACCGCGACAGACCCAACCGCGACCCCACTAGAAGGTTTTTAGACTATTGTAATAGGCTTAGGGGTTTATGTGGTTCAGCTAGTTTTCATTCAGAGATTTACGAGATTGAAAATTATCAAACATCAATTTTATTATATAAATAGCTGACCTGACAGACTTCGTCCTGTCAAAAAAATATGAAAAAGAAAAGGGCTGTTTTAAGGGTTTTCCCGGTCGGCGTTCCGAATCGGTGGTAAAATCTTATCATTACTTATGTGACAATTTATCAGTGCATGAAAATTGTCTACATGTATTAATAAAGAAAACTATTAGAAAATAAGATTTATTGGACAATTGAAACTATCCGAGATATTTGCCATTTTGTTTTGATCACGGGTGAACTCGTGTCAACTTTGCAACAGTGCCAAAATATCAGGAGCTCATTAAAAACAATCATGGTTAAAAATGTCCCGGACATTTTCAGTTTTCAAATAAATGTTATATTCTTAAAAAGTTAGTTTAAATCAACTAACTTTTTAAGGTTATGGTATTTTTAACATGACCAGTAGAAATGAGGCAAAGAGTAATTACTATGTGTTCTCTTCTTAACTTTACAAAAGATGATGAAAATAAAGGAAAAAGATTAAAGATTAATTTTTATAACAGTTTAATGCAAAACAGGGTTGGTTGAATAGTTAGTTAACAATGCTTTGTATCATGAACACATAATCATTAAAACATCATGACTGATTTATCACTCATTCATTTTTCAACCAAAACAGACATTATGAATGTTAATAATCGGGTGCAAATATTATTGAAAGTTAAATTTTCGTCCAATTAATTTAACCTCAAAGGCTCAGACCAGTTCGTTTGTGCTCGAACATTAAACCATAATTAACAATGCACAAATGGAGCTTCGCAATAAATAAAATTCATCATTCTACTAATTAATGAACTATGCTATAAAATCCACTTCCTAATTAAGCTACGCTATAGAGTTCTGGGACGAGGGAAACTATTTTAGTGATGTGACTCTACCACCGCTAAAAAGAGTTACGACTGGATACTGTGGACAATCAAATATCTGGCAGTGGCATTCGAGTAGGTTGGTTTCGAATTCAGAACCTACTAGGACGTCTCAGCAGGACTAAATGACTCAAGTACGTATCGTTCCATGTTTATTATTATTATATTTGCTATTGACAACTTTAACAACACTTTAGAAATCTGAAAATTTCCGGGATATTTACTCCGTTGTTTTGTTTTAATGAGCTCCCGATATTTGAAATTATATATTTAACAACACGGTCTCTATGTAGACATATTTTCAATTTATTCTATAGGGATTTTATAAACCGTAGTCTGGTTAAAAATTTGACATACTTCATTTCCATATATATAATAATATATTATGAAGAAGTAAACAATAATAATTTATTTCCAAAAAAGGTACAAAAGCTTACTAAAATATATAACCGAGCCTCCACACTAGACTAGGCCTGTCTTGTGGGGGCAGATATGCTTAATCTCAAGCCGTAAAATTCAAACAGCAATGTGTTTTTCTTTTGTTCGTATATTTGTGGTCGGATTACATCTTTTATCAAAAAAAGGAACGGCTAGAAACTCAAGTAACGTCGCCCGGACATCCCTAGCGCAAGTATTTATTGCACATTTTTGCAACTCGCTGCAGTTTGCTGGCGTTTTTTGTTTCGTAAACAGTTATCTGGGACAGCGGTCCTTTGAACCAGATAGGTAACTTTTTTGAGGCTAACTTCGCAACGAATTGGAGCTTTTGCGGATTGGGTGTTTTTAGTGGTAACTTTTTGCGGATTCCGTTCATTTCTGTGCACTTAAAGCATGGAGCAAAAAGCAAGTGTTTTTAGTGAAACAGAGAACATTTTGTGTTCGTAGGTTTAACTTACCAAGGTATAAAAACTAAATATCCAATCAATGCCTATTTGTAATATTACCTGAACATTGATTGACATTTCCGTTCACGAAATCATAACCTAAAGTTCTATCATATTGATGGACGCAAACTTTTCCCCTATTCGCCCTATTCGCATCCTCACAAATTTCAAAGTTTGCTATTAAAGAACATTGGTGACATTTTGCCGGGAAAGGGATAAGATGAATTTACTTACCTTTAATTTTAAATTAAATTAAAGTAGAACAGAAATTTAAGTTTATTTTTCATTACGTAATTTCATAAGTCAACTTTGAATTATTCAAAGTCTGATAACTCACATAATTAGACAAAAAAACAAACTTCATAGGCCACCATTAACGCCACATAAATACCATAATGAAGTTGTAAATACTAATCTCCATACAATATCATCAGTTTACGGTCTTTTACGCGTTTATGGGCCAATAATGGCGAAGCTATAACCCAGGTGATAAAGGGTACGTGCCCAGGGAGTAATCCGGGTCAATCGACGGTTTACTGCTGCGATTGGTTTATGGCCTTGCCTGAAACCTCTTTAAAAAATTACTCAATTAATACAGGCTTTTAACTTAGTTAACTTTATATTTATTCCATCTGCAAGGGTTGAAAATTGAGGATTGAGGCAATTTTGATCTGTTGAGTAAAATTGCGAAGATCTTCTATCGGCTCGAGGCAAACATTCTCAAGTCTATGTCTGACCAAGATGGAGGCATTTTTTGGAAAGACCGAGAAACGAGGGTCACAGAACTTGTAACTTCATTCAGCATATCTACGAGTATTAGTAGACCAACACAACAGAGAAGATATCCTTTGAAATTAAAAGATAAGAATATGATACTAATAACATTAATGGTGAAGATAGTCTTAACTGCTGAAACTATTCTATTAGCATTTTCCAGCCAAGATCTTGGAAAAAGAACTGAATGAGAACGAAGAATACGTCCTTACTACAACCAATACGAGTCTTGTAACTTGAAAACTGTTATTACGAGTCTCATTACAGAACTATGTACAAGAAACTCTGATTCCACCACATTGTCCGATGAAATGGCTCGGCAAAGATCTGCTAAACGGAATCCTCTGGGAAAACGTTACTGTTACAACCGCCATTTCGTGGATTGATCAATTTCGCAGCTGAGCGTCGCATTTTTTTATTGCTTTTTGATGCTTTTTGTTTTGAACACTGGCGAAATGTTAAACAAGATCCAAGTGCAATTTTTCACACGAGAAAACTCCCGACAAAATGACCACGCAAAGTACCGGTTTTGAAATACAAATGAGACGACGATTAATACTATTAGAGATGAATTTATAATGAAAAAGAGTTTTCGAAAAATAACATAAATTACTACTGTAATAGTATTGTCTATTATTTAAGGGTATTTTTTTCTTATAATTAAAAATGCAATTTCTACAATGCAGTCATGCTGGTGGCTAAGAGGTTCAGCTCTTCATTTCTGCCCCGTGCCATTAAGGCATGGAATGCCCTTCAAGCTAATGTTTTCCCTCCCTCCTATGATCCCGGGCTCTTCAGGCGGGGCGTAAAACGACATTTAAGCAAACCTTCAGGGTGAGTGCGACAGGCGTAATACGAACTATTGTGCCTGTCGACCTCATATTTGGATCTCACTACCACTTACCATCAGGTGGAGTGAGGACATCTTGTTTGCCTAAAATAAAAAATAAAAACTTTGGTCTATATCTCAATGTTCCCCTGAATCCATTCCGTATTTATTTGGTTCCCAGCAATATCGTGCTTTATTAATACAGTTACTTATGTCATAACGTACTTAAGCAACAATTTGTGCCAGAGATGCTGATACTTACCCAAGCGTAGCAGAAACTCAGCTCAGAATCTTCCGTGTAATAAATTTCAATGAGAATGCATGAATAATGAAGGAGGCCCTTTAGTAGGGTGACATCAAAGGGAATTAGTTATAGCGAGACAATAATGTCACTCACCAGAATTTAAGTATTATCAAAATATGACGTTTAATTACGTTATGAAGCTCTCTGTTCGAAATCAAAACATTATTGAGAACTACAAACTTCAAACATATAACTGATTAGAACCATAAATAGATCTAAATTGCAATAATTACTGAATAATACAAAGTTTTAGCACTGAGCGTCACCTCACGGGTTATCTTAAAAAGCATTTTATCAGAAATTAAATAAATAAATTATAACAATTACAAATACAAATAAGTACGATTTCCAAACTTGCTTGCAATATTAAAAAACTGTGTTACAATACACATATTAAAAAAAGCAAAATAATGGACACCCTACGCAAGATGGTCCTTCAAGCCGGACACGGAAAAGTTGTGATATTGTCCGCTTATATGGATATTCCCGTTGAGTTATTTACGCCTAATGACGGTATTCATCTCGCCCTCCCGTCGTAACTTGTGACGAGGCATGATACTATGACGTCATACAATGTGTTGTTCTCTGTAAGCATTGTTACTTTTAAGGTTATAAACAAGTAGGATTCTTTCAGTATAAGAAATGATACTGAAATAATCCTACCCAATATATAATTTTAAACTGTCATGGTTACATACATTATAAAACTGAAACTGTCCGGGATATTTACCGTGTTGTTTTGTTTTAATAAGCTCCTGATATTTCGGCACTGTTGCAAGCGCCATGATCACGGGTGAGTCACGGGAGCTCATTAAAACAAAACAACATGGTAAATATCCCGGACACCTTCAGCTAAGACGGACAACTAATAATATAACCTTTACAAGAATTCTGTGTTTCTTTTTATAACCACAGAAATAACATTTAAAGGAATATAACCATGATTCAAAAAATTAAACAAAGCCAACAATAATAAGGAAAACACAGTCTCAATTATTACTGTAGTCCCGAGCCCCTTCAGAGCCAATTAACAGAGAGCCTACAAATTGTCTTTGCAGGCGCTCACGCTACGATTATCATAACAACCTAACCGGGACCTGTTATGTTTTTACGTACTATCCTGCCACTATTAGGGTTATATACCCAAAAAGTCAAAATGGGACAATATCACTTGGGCTCCGATATCTGTCCGTCCGTCTGTCTTCGTAGGTTTCCTCACGATGTTTTCCTTCACCGTTAAAGCGTCAAATAGTCGTACACCATCATCATCAACCTATATACGTCCCCACTGCTGGGGCACGTGGCCTACCCTAAAGCTAGGGCTAGGGCGATAAGGCCTTAGTCGACCAAGCTGGCCAAGACGTGTTGGTCGCCTACACAACTTTAGAATTTCTTCATAGGTGTGCAGGTTTCCTCACGATGTTTTCCTTCACCGTTAAAGCGCCAAATAGTACATATCAATTTCAAATTTGAAAATACAGCGGTACGTGTTGAGGTTTGAACTGGAGACCTCTCGCATGGAAAGCAACGACTTAACCACTCGGCCATCGAGGCTTTTTAACGAACGCAAATAGTAGTAATTAAAAACGGAAATATAATCCATACTCACAACAAAGCTCTGCACACACTATTTACCCAACAGTTCTGTCCAGTTAATCCGGTTATAGAGCACTAAAATTTAATTAATAACGTTGAAATTGAATCTGAGAGCTCTACAAATTAAATAAACAGTAGCTTAATACAATTTGCAGACAACGTTTTGTCACACCAACGATTGTTTCGGTGGGAACTGTTTGATTTACAACCAAACAGGATATCTGGTAACAAGTTTCCTAGAAATGTAGAGCTTAATGATGTGGTAGCTCTCCGAAATTGGGGCTCAAATTTAGTGTTTACCAGCCACCGCCTGCGACTTCGTTCGCGTTGAATAGTAACTATTGCCAGCAATTATTTATTAAAATAGCTTATAATATACCTTATAAAATCAGTTATTTGTAAGTGAAAGACCCGTTGAAATTGGTCCAGACGTTTTCGAGCTTAGCGCGAACATAAAGACAGACGAAAATGTTCTAAATTGTGTTTTTGTTACTGGTTCCCGATATAGATTTGTATCCATTAAGTAAATCATTACACATTATTTTAATATTACAATCAGATACTTCAATATTATTTAATTGTATAGATTTCGCTGAACTCATTTAATAACCCGATCTTGATAAAACAATTGGATTATATAAATGATTTTAATAATATTCATATGAACGAGAAACTTTTCGATCATTTAAATAAGCCGAAAAATGAATATTTACATTTTCAAAGTTGAAAAGTTCTTTGTTTAATTCTTTCATTAAAATTTTAATATAACATTAGTAAAACAACTCACTAGTTATCAGCTACATGGATGAAATGTCCCAAATAAGGGACGGGAGCAAAATAATTGCACTTTGCTTGTTTACATTCCATATTTTAATTATGTATTGCCGAATTCATTCAGTGAAATGTTTAAAAATAACAGAATTTTCTTTGTAATATATAAAAAAAGACGTGTGGCACTCGGGGACTGCCGCGGTATAGCTATTGCATAGCATCGTCCGATTTTGGAGCAGCTCGTCTCGATTCGTGCGAGTTTCGTAGAGTCGTACAATACGTCTAACCGCACGCACACAAACACCGTGCCGAAGTCTACCGAACTGAAACGACGTTAGATTGTGAGGTTTTTTTCGTTACGGAATTTCTTGGTTCAGTCGCCGCGCTTAAAGCCCGCGATAAAAGCTATGCAATAGCTTAAAAACTTACGCTACACCTAATAATCTTACAAAATTCTTGATCTCAAAAAGACATAACAAATCATAGTCACGTATGCAAACAAATTATACCGTATACTCGACTAGCGATAAATCTCGTGTTGCGTGTTACGCGGCAAGGGACGAATACGAATCCCACGCACGTCCCGTACGCGACCCAGCAAAGAACACCGGCAGAGTACACGAAATACGTGTTGTGAAAATAGTTGGGTATACACACATCTCCATGATGTATTTTAATAAATGACCGGAGCTATACGGGAGTCCCTGAGATGTATACGTACATATTTTTGTTCCCCTAACATTTTGTTAAAAAAGTTAAATGTAAAAAAAAACTAAGCGTGCTCATGTCTTCTTGTTCAATATCCAAAGAAGTTTAATAAAAATCAGTGAATAATAATACTAGTCACGCTCTTAACGTAGTTAAGGAAAATGATAGTACCTATCTATAGAATAAAGAATCAATTAAAGAAGTGACATAAAATAGCTTACTTCTCAAAAAACTTTAAGGAACCTGTTTAAACTCAGAACACGATACATAATACGAAATATATTGTATCAATAGCCGGCCTGGATTTATCGAAATAAACTTCTGCAAATAATCCCATCAAGGCAAAAAATCTCGCCACTGGAACATGTTCTAATAGTAATCTTTTGCAATATTTCCCGGAACTACGGCTGGGAATTTTCTCGAAGCTACTCTGTACACGTGACTGGCGTTAAGATGATGTAAAGCTACAGTTCGTTTGAGAGCGATTTTAGAAAAAAGAATTTAAGTGCGCTTTGATTATGTATAAAATAATTTGAGATGTTTATTATGATTAGTTATTAGCAACAGTCCCACAATTGTCTAAATCTGCAAGATTTTAAACAAAAGTTCACTTGAAATCGAAATTTAATTGCAATCAATGAACGGCGCTTACAACTTTGCCGAAATATCGGGGGCTTTTTAATATAAAGCAACATGGTAAATATTAAGAACATATTCAGTTCCCTGTTACTGTTATTTGAGTTGTATATAAATGTTTAATAGTTTTTTATCTTTAACTGCATAGCAAATTTACCATCATTCTCCTGCCCTTGTCCCACGCTAAGTGGGGTCGGCGCAACATGTTCACTTCTTCCGCTCGGGCCTGTCATTCGTCAGCTCTATGTCTACTCCTTTCACTCATAAATCTCACGCAATCCATCCATGTCTATTTCGGCCTTCAAATAGCATCCATCCATAGCAAATTACTAATTAAAATATCTAATTACACCTCAGCCCCGCTTATCGCCAAGCCGCGTCCTCGTCTCGACAAAAACGATAACTAATTTTCAGTTGCCACGTTACGGCGGATCAATCGATTATTTAAGTCCACAGCGAAAACAAGTTTTTATACCGTTCCGCTTTGATAATGTTCGCACAATATAACGCTCCATTCCAGCCCACAGATATCAAAGTGCTCCTATTAATGGTATAATGAAGAAATTGGCCCAAAATAATATAACGGTTGGCGTAAACAATTTAATTTTTCCTCGTTGACTTTGTACAGAGGAAAAATGGCACGGAGATTTTTTTTTTTTGATAACTCGGAAATCTGTTTGGTCGTTACTAGAAAAACAAAAATTACGGTTTATTTTTAAATGAGCAACAGGTTTTAAATACTTTTACTGCTTTTATATTATAGCAAGAAAATTAATGTTAAATAAAAAAAGTATTATAATGTTTCAAAACTTATCAATAGGGACTTAAAGTCCTAATTCAAATGATCTATACACATAATAACCCAAATTCGTCATTCATACAAAAAATAAGGTGTTCATTTAAATCAAAGTATACCAAACTTTCCTATCCACCCCCGCAGCTATTAAAACTTAGAACCCATAATTCATACCGTTCCCTCTCCGTCACCATTTGAGGTAAAAATAACATTGAAAATAATTGATCAACTTCTTTATGCCGTGACGCTCCATCATCAATCATATGCTATTATCTGTCTACTTGACGGCTTCCTGAAAAATAACGCAGTTATACCTCCTCACGATACATCACAGCCAGCCGACAACTACAATGCCTCACGCGTAACGCGTTTGAGTTTTGAAATCGAATTATCGCGTTCGACAATAGGGTATAACATAGCGACCGTTACATGAGTGATGATGAAAAAGTGGGTACGTATGGAATATCTATACTAATATTATAAAGCTGAAGAGTTTGTTTGTTTGAACGCGCTAATCTCAGGAACTACTGGTTCTGCTGGAGGCTTTAGGCTATATAACATCACGCTGCGACCAATAGGAGCAAAGATACAATGGAAAATGTGTAAAAAACGGGGGAAACGCGAACGAAGTCGCTGGCACAGCTAGTCTAAGATAAGAACTGAATTATGAAATTGAAATTTGCTCTACTGCAAGTCCTTTAGTTAACTCATTTCACTGAGCTTCCTTCCCCTTTAGTGTAGAAGTAAAAAGGTCACCTCGTTGGTCTATTGGTAGCAAGCTCTGCGAAAGGACCGAAAGGTCCCCGGTTCGAGTCCGGGGTCAGGTAGAATTTGTGTGAGTGAGGGAACAAATTGGGAAGTTCGCGATTGCACGCTCGTGCCTCGGAAAGCACGTTAAGCCGGTGGTCCTGCGCCCGATCTCCCATCAGTCATGTCTGATTGCCGTCTCACCGAGTATAAGAGTAGCAGAACAGTGAGTGCCCTTGTGTTTGCGCGCATACTTGTGCACTATAACGTGTCCTGCGCAATTGGCTGCTCTCAATTGAGATCGGCCGGACGCCTTTAGAAGAAAGGTGTCGAGCAATTTCTGCCATGGCAGGCAATCTCAACGGAGATCAGCCAACCATGGAAGAAATATGATAGAGCACAAGTGTGTCGTACAAAAGTATATGATATGAATAAGCACGTTGACTTAGTGACGTCAACCATAATTCAGTGAACCAGCGCAGTAGACTGTGCTTAATGCATTGACGCGAAATCACTCCTTACGGCTTCACACTTCAAGCGCGGATCCACCGTTGTGGGCACTATGGGCATGCCCACAACCTTAATAGAATTGTGAGGTCACACTTTCTATTGAGATCGATAGGCTGATGATAATAAACAATCCAATCAAAAACATAAATGTGAAAT
The DNA here is from genome assembly GCA_039566165.1 of Maruca vitrata. NCBI lineage: Eukaryota > Metazoa > Arthropoda > Insecta > Lepidoptera > Crambidae > Maruca > Maruca vitrata. The sequence goes on from CM076932.1 coordinate 13,893,922, forward strand.
GAGAGCCAAGTTCGATATTATGATAAATGCCTTGGTTGTTGACTTACACGACAAAAGAAGTGAGATCTAAATGGGTGCAAAGTTTAATGGTCGGTCCTGAAATGTTTGTATTTATAAGTAACAGTATCACATATCATATCTAATTATGGTCTGCCTTGGCTAGATTTTATAAACCTACCAACGAATTATTATGTTCGATCGCTAATTTCTACCAACAATCCAAATTTTCGGAATTATAAAATAAGAATCGACAAATACTTGCAGGTTTAGAACTTGCGAAGGCTAGATAGAATTCATATATGAATGTCTCAGGTGTACCGCCTATTCATTAACGATAGTGAGTCAACTGTCATAAATGAATACCGACTCTGGATGACCAAATGGAAAAGAGAATATAAGAACAATTCGGCTATGCCAGACTCGGTACTCATACAAATACTGGCAACTCTTCCGGTCAGCGTAGCTACCGCAGAAAGATCTTTTTCTACTCTTTGCAGAATAAAATCTTGGTTGCGTGCCTCAATGGCACAGAAAAGAATATCCTGGTTAGCTCTCCTAAATATACACAAAGATGTGAACCTGGATAGTGGATATTGATGACATTTTCAACAATTTCGCAAAAAAGTAACGTAAGCTTGAATTTGTACATTGTATAAAAAAAAACACCATCAATCTCTTCATGCATGGTAGGTACTTTTGAGTTGACCCTTCTTCAAAATTTAACCTATTTGGTCATGGAAGGTCTTTCTTGGCCTTCCTCTGTCGACATTTCCATTTATATATTCCTTTCGTTAATCGTCTCTCATTCATCCTCTCAACATGATCAAACCATCTAATATCATACCTTTCTCAACCTTAGTACTCTCTCTACATCTTATTTATTTCACACCACAACGTTCTCTTATTATTTCGTTTCTGTTTGTATTACTCAGTTTTACTTCTAGCATATTTCTAAGTGCTCGCATCTCCAAAGCGTTTATCCTAAATTCGTGCTTCTTCTGCCACACTCAACTTTCGCTTCCGTACATTAGTGTCGGGATCAATACTCCCCTATGAACCGCCAGACGTGCCTTTTTAGACATTTTCTGACTGTTCACCAATGGTACCAGCATTCACTCTCCTTGCAATATCGCTATCACACTTACCATCTTTTGTGAGTTTGGATCCCAAATATCCCAAATTCTTTCACTTGTTCTGCTATTTCACTTCCAATCATAACATCGAAAATTGTCATATCATCACCTTTTCAAAAAACCATGACTTTCGTCTTACTGATATTCTCATCCATTCTCTTCTCTTTCAAAGACACATATAGTGGCCGAGCTAGCCCAACAAAGGTTAAATAGGCAGTGCTGCTGAGTAGCCACCACTCCATTTCCAGCCCTGAGCATCTCCACGGAAACCCTGTCATATCCCGCAGCTTTACCTAGTTTCATTGTTTTCGACCCATCCACAATCTCATCCATGCTAATACTATCATCCTCTGCACTTTCATTCTCGTTCTCTTCATGAGATTCAGGCATCTGTAACCGCACCTCCTCTCTTTCGAAAAAACTTTCAAAATATTCCTTCCATCTCTTTAGCACACATGCTTCTCCTTTTGCAAGACTTCCATCTATGTTTCTGATTTTAGACAGACATTTAATTTTAAGAAATCGGGTCCGACTTATTCCTAAGGCCTTATGCCAAAGTCCTGATGCTTAGAAAAAAAAGAAATAATCTAATTCAAAAGTTCATAAACGACTTGCACAATCGTTAATGAGCGATGTTCATGCTTCGACTCGTACTCAGCCGATTTTCTAGGAGCTGTGACCACAGCCTTTTTGAAGGCTGGATCCGCCCTTGTCACACTTATTGATCACTAGCGGCCGTTCACGACTTCGTCCGCGTGGAAATTGTTTTGGCAATTTTAATTTATTTTATTTATGAGATGTTACAAAGCATGTCACACAAAATAAAATTATGACTAAGATATTATACTAACACATCAAAAAAAAAATCTTAAAGAAACAAACTTAGTCAAAATTTAAAACTAAGAAACATCACTAGAAGAGAAAAATAAATGTGAAATTTACAATATTTTACCCTGTAAAATTAGCTACTTATAAGTGAAAGTCCCGTTAGAATTGGTCTAGCCGTTTCGTTGATTATCGAGAACAAACAGACAATTTTTTTCCCTAAAGTTTCTTTTGTTATTGTTATTCGACTTTTTTGGTCATTGGTTACTACCTACAAAGCAAAAACTCATTATTTGATATTACAAACAGACGCTTCAATTTTTATTCAGTTGTAAAGATACAAAGCGGAAAATCTCTACACCTCTCTCGTTCGAGTTTTAAAAAGCGAAGGAAGAAATCATTCAAAAACTTTCCTTCATTTGAAACTCAGCGAAACATATTTCCGATCGTACAAACACATTTCCAAAGGTGCGACAGGAAAGTCCGCGTAACTTAAGCTTATTTACCCGTAGCTCGTAGCTCGTAGTTCGTAGTCCGTAGTTCAAGTTGGATTGTCGCTAGCTTTGCAACATTTTATATTTTGTTGCGTGACATTTCTACTTTCAATCTGGAGATGTTTTCAAAACACCTATTTTGTGCCCAGGTGAATTGAGAGTACCTAATGATTCGCTTTTCGTTTTAATGTTTATTTAAATATCCATTGAATAAACATGTTGCGTCATTATCTGCTCATTTTAAACAAATGTATGCCTATTTTCCTCATATTAAATCTTAAAGTAATGAGATATTCCTTAGCGATATTAATGTGCCTCAGTTTGTCACTGATGAGAGTATTTATATAATTTTAATATGTTTCTGTATTCTAATTGGCGGAAAAAGCAGGATAATGTTTTCTGATAACGACTCATGTGTGTATCGGCACTGGTATGATCAATAAATATTTTTATTTCCTTAACTTAATGTTAAGCAAAATATAGTGTCTTAAAACCAGGTATTTCATACGCCATTACGAAGAAGGTGTCGTCACATTCACAAAATGTAATCACCGATCAAAAACTAATTATTATGGGTCTACCTACATGCGATGAGAGGAGTAGCAAATACATAGCTATTGATTAGTAACCCAGTCTAAAACGTATTCGCTACTTCTATCATCACGTGTAGAACTATAATAATTAGTTTTCAATGTAATGGAAGTCTAAAATCTTTCGTAATCAACTGATTTCGATGCTTGGCAAGGCATTCATCAAACCGATAGCACCACTACTAACCCTTCCCCGCTATTAAGCGGATTGGTGTCCGCTTTATTGGCTCGAGTACGACCTGGGCCACTTAGCCGAAAGCATTTGGATTGGAGTCACCGAGTAGTTAAGGGTTGCCACTACTTAATACTAGTTGTATTTCCGACAAATTTAGGGCATGACATTGCCTATAAAATGTCTTATTAACGAAATGAGCAGTCAAATATCTGACATCTTAAGCTTAAATTCAAAATGTGTATAGGAATTTTCAAATTGCAACCTGCCTAATCGAAAAATCAACGCTCGAATATCTAATAATAATTTTAGAATTCAACCCTGTTTTTGTAGTGGCATTTAATAACTATATAATTAACAGTTGATGACTCTAACACTAACGATCTAAAGAATACCTTCAAAAACACTGAATTCACAGCAGACTAGACGGTGGTACCATTAGGTAATTAAATAAGCAGTTAAATACTACCAACAACTACATACAAACGTATAAGTAACTTATACACGTCTTGCCAATATCGCAGGCGTAGCATTGACCCACTGATTGGGAGGGTTGGGATGTAAACTATAGCTTTTACCACAGAAAATGTATTGGCATTTGTATGGAAACGTTTAAATATTTCCCGAATTAAGCGTGAAATTATAGGTGATGGACTTAACACTGTATCTATGTTATAAAAACTAGTTATAAAGATACAAAAAGATACAGAATAAGTGTACAAATAAGTTCATATAAAAGATACAATTTAGGCTGCGATAATAATAGAGATTCATGATAATATCGAAAGAAATAATTACCCGTACGAATGGTTCTCACAATCGATATTCAAAGGGTTGAAGTGTCCTTTTGTTTTATGTATTGAGTAAATGTTATTTGTATCATACCTGGAGGCTCAGAGAATTCAAAAGGAGTATATACTGGGTTGTTCTTACCTGAAACAAAAAAAAAACATTATTTTATAACATTTGCAAGATTTGAGGTAACTCAGGCTAGACACTAGAGAGTGTTTCAAAAGTAATAATTACAAAAAAAAATATTTTTAATGTTAAAATCTTTTATTTTCGGTGTCAAATTTCAACAGTACCACCGTACATTTTAAAATAATTATATGAAAACAATATGATTCAATGATATTAAGCTTTCGCGTTCCGTTACACCAATCATGGTCGCGAGCGAACTACCATGATTGGTGTAACCCATTCGAAACGTCGGGCAGTAAGTAGCTAAGTATGTGCTACTCCTAATATCGCATGTAGACCCATAAAGACTAATATTTAGAATATGAATCAATTACTCAAAGCTACGTTTTAATTTAATTATAAATATTATTAAACCATGATGTAAACACTTATAGAAGCAATAAAGTATTGAGTATTGAGTAATAACATATCGTATTGCAATAACATGATCAAATAAAAGCTTCTTCTCAGAATAAGCACAAAAATTATGTCCATAAATACTGTACGTTTGTCTCATAATGGATAGTTCCCGAGAGGCTCTCAATTTGTCAGACGGATGTGCCTCGATAGTGTCACGTCAGTGAAGGCTTTATGTCAAATCGATGACTAATGCAGAATCCACACAAATATACACACACAGTGTTGACTAAGGTACAAAAAGTAGGTAGGACGATAGTCCAAGTTGTAATGGGATGACAAAAGTCGACGGAAAATCAGTAGACAACTCATCCCAATAAGGCTATTTAGTCTTGAATTTGCTAGTTTAAACTGACTAACCCGCACTTGACCACCGTGGTAACTAAGGTCAGATCGTCCCAGTTTAGGGTAGGCCCCAGCAGTGGGGGCGTATATGGGCTGATGATGATAATACACAGTATTGTCTATTATTTGTGCGAGCTCTACGATAATCGTAGAGCTCGCACAAACACCTTACTAAGCTAATTTTACGTATGAAACACGCGTAAAAAAAAAAAAATTAGCACTTTAAAGACGTCCTGGTTTTCAGGTTTTCTAAATGATTATGATATCTCCCGTGAGTAAGGGCCCTGTAAAGAGCTCGAGTACACTGTGTTTTAATAATTATGTATTACATTTTATTATCAGCGAGTTTTCCTAAAACTATGAAATATTCATTAATGCCAATATTTCGTTTTTAGAACCTTAATAACAATATACATATGTATATCTGATACGTATCTTTGGGATCCAGGATGTATTTGTGGCCTATAAAACGACTTTTTAGATAATGAATAGACCCGACGATAAAATTCATATACAAACATCAAATTCAAAAATCAATTTCAAATTCCATTAAAACATCTACTATGCTAACACTAAACTTTTACTAATTGTTTCATGGACATGATGAATGAGCTGCTCGCTTGGACATCCAAAAATTATGTAACTTGTACATATTATTATTTATTTGTAATTAATTAACCTGTGATTTGACATGCGAAAGAATTTCATGAAATCTACTTTCAGAATAAATTATTTCATTTCAAATTTCATTTCATTTCATTTCATTTCATATTTTATTTCATTTCATTTTATTTCATAGGCCTCTTTTAAAACCCTGATTGATACTGGCAGTCTTTAAAAACGGTTCCTTTTAAAATAAAAAAGATATCCTATATCCCATCTACCCCCAAGGCCTTTGGACTACTATTTCCTCCCTTTACTATGCCCCCCCTCCCGACTGACAAGGTCAACGCCCGCAGCTAATATCCCCTACAATAGAACCTGTTATTCCGTCAATAGGTCGTTTCGGAGGAAACCCGGAGTTTTCCCATTATTTATGAGATTCGGAACTTCTTTCAGCCCAATCGCGGTGTTTCGGCAACGATAAAACAAACCGATTTTGTTTGTCGGTGATAAATGTTGCGTAAATATTTATTACTGCTTAAAAGTTAAAGTGTAAGGGAACTTACAACTCTGTCAGTTTCTTTATGAATTTTATTTTTGGATCTAGTCACCTTGTATCAGACTTAATGGTGAAGGAAACCACGAGGAAACCCAAACACCAACGAATAAATTCTTAGGTTGTGTTGTCAACCAACCCGCACTTGGCCAGCGTGGAAGACTAAGGCCTTATCGCCCTAGATTAGGGTAGGCCCCAGCAGTAGGGACGTATAATATGTCCTCCTGCGAAATCTCAATAAGTATTACGGGACCAAATCGGATATTCTCATCAAAGCAAATTGAAGTTAAAGTAAGTTGCATTAAGAGTTATTGCCGAGCGCAGCGTCCGCCCCTACTTATGTCTTACTTGAATAATTCAGCGTCTCCGAAGAGGCTTGAGCTGATTGAGTTCCACTAGGGCGCCATTTACATGACACGATTTGAGATATTTAATTTACACCGTGAAATTTTAGTGGTTGTTTTCCCGCAGTAAAATTATACTATCTTAGTAGTACAATATATTTGTGCAGTTCTTTATTGTTAAAATCAATAAATGGTGGTTTTAGGAAAAAGATGTTCGAGTATCTTTTCGAGCACGTTCGAACCGCTTTATGACTTAGGGTGTCAAGCTTCTTTAGCTTTAAGCATCGATTTCATGCGGCAAGCAGTATCTGATTACGTCATATCTCTTAAAAGAACGATAGCTTCTCAAGCTTTCGCTCTCGCAAGAGTTTAAAAATGTATTTTTGTAAAATGTGAAAACAATATTGTTTTATTTTTCAAGAAATAATTAGCATGATTCGATAATACTACTAAAGGCAAATCGTTGCGCTATGGGAAAACAATCACTAAAATGTCACGGTGTATAACATCACGCTGCGAACAATAGGAGCAAAAAAACAATGAAAAAACGCGGACGAAGTCGCTCGCACAGTATGTTATCAATATCTTTACCGTCATTAAAAACACAAAGCACCAACGACTTAAGAGTCTTAGCTTCTTTAGTTTTCCATTCCGATTTCTTGTTACTTACTTATAACTTAAATTCATTTGTACGATTATTCGACGCTTTTACGGTGGAGGAAACCATGAGGAAACCTACACACCGATGAATAAATTCTTAGGTTGTGTTGCCCCTTAGGCGTTATCGCCCTAGATTAGAGAAGCACGTGGTAGGAAGTGATCTCTGACTACCCCTCTGGTAAAAAAGCGTGATTTTATGTATGTATGTACTTATAAAGAAAGAAAGTCTTAGGGAACCCCATTATCGTACGATGTAAAGGAGATTCAATTCGCCAATTGCGTCGTCTGCACTAACGTGCAAACGTTTCCCGACTTGTAAACTGACAGGTAAAGAGATTTGCCCCGTGTGTAGAGACGGCCTACGAAGATGGATAGTGAGTGAGTGAGAAAGGTCGCTCTATAACTCAAGCTAATGCGCAATGCCTCAAATATCTGTCATGACTTGTTCTTGACAAGTGAAGTCGCATTTTGCATAGATGTAGTCGAGCCATCAGAAAACTAAAACTATTTTTTTATCCGTTTTAAGTTTGCGTCGAATAATGGTGTTCCATAAATATAATTGACTTTTAATTGGTAGATAGTATAACCATTTATTTATGAATTTCTTGGTAAAAGGTCGACTAAAGTACATACACTTCACTAATAGTACACCAATGGTACTAAATCGCTTTTGTTAAAAAAAAGAAAATTATAAAATCGATATGTTAAAGGCAATATGTATAATCTGACATTGTATAGATTTCACATGCATTCTTCACAATGCATAATACATATATAAGATTATTTCAAAACAAATGGAGAACTCTACTCGGCCAGGCACTAGATAAATGCGCCAAGCGTCAATCGTTGCAACTTACAGCGCAGGGAAATGAGTTAACTCAATGAGTTATGTGTAACTCATTGACACAGCTCTACCTTATTATTTATGTTAACTGCGTTAACGACCTGCGTGACTTCGTCCGATGTAACATGATTGGGCTCCCCTTTGAGAGGTATTACTCCAATTAATATTATAATTGCTTGCAAACTGATAGTTTCGCTTCACGTAATAGGATCTTGGTAGAAACGGATCACGGATATTAACTATAGGATGTAACTCGTCTGTATGAAATCTCTAAGGTCTAGGACGTCTTGGAATCTATACTAATATAATAAAGCTGAAGAGTTTGTTTGTTTGTTTGTTTGTTTGTTTGAACGCGCTAATCTCAGGAACTACTGGTTCGATTTGAAAAAATCTTTTTGCGTTGTATAGACCATTTATCGAGGAAGGCTTTAAGCTATATAACATCACGCTGCGACCAATAGGAGCAAAGATACAATGGAAAATGTGTAAAAAACGGGGGAAACGCGAACGAAGTCGCTGGCACAGCTAGTTTTTTATAAAACAATTACTTTCAATCATAGAGTAAGAATACCACCCACGTTAAAGTTTGATTGACTTTACTATTACAATAAAATTTTATGAATTGATCGGGTTTTTACCTTATTTTAAATGCACAAATTATATCAGTAAATACCAGTAAACAAGATAATTCTATTATTTCTCGAAATTAGTCGAGATTTTGTCCTTTTTGAAATCAGTTTTGGCGCGTAAGTGCGACAGACAAACAGAGTATCCTTCAAATTTGTAATTGATTGTTTAATTTAAATGATGTAAGTTTGTCTGGCTCCGTGGTTAGTGACCCTGGTTGGCGGTTCCAAGGGCGTGGGTTCGAATAAATTATTATTTGTGTGATGAACATCGGTATTTGTCGACGCCTATAGTATAAGCTCTGCTTTCTTTGGGGGTCAGATAACCGTGTGTGGAAATGTCCCAGATATTTATTTTTTTATTTATTTGTAGTTACATTACTTATACACACTCGTAGCCCGTAACGTCTACAGAACACGGGTCAATCCAAGTCACCGATGTTGCCTCAACGGCCCAAGAAACTGTGTACTCAGCCCCTCTGAAAGTTAATGTTGACAGTTGACAGACAACAAGGCCGGGAAACTTTCTGGACGGTCCGTAAACACGCGTCGAATAGGGAGAGGAAAAAGCCTGTGTGTTACACGCAGTTAGGTTGGCTGGGGAAGTTTTTAAACTACTTTAGGACTGGTCTGGTCTATTTAACTGCCTTCGTCTTACATTTTAAGAGTAAAGGTATTTTTGACTTAACTTGGTACCTACTGAGTGAAGAATTAAAGTTGATTGCGTAGACCATTACCATCATATAGGGTTGTTGGTAAACTAACATCATTGTCCGATACGATATTAGCATTTTTAGCCCTTTAAGTTATAGTGTTTGATATATCTGGTTACGGTTAGCGGTTAAATAATTTGGACATTAAAGCAAAATATAGGCCGGAACTATCATACTAATAAAATTAATACAGTGCAGGAAAGACAATTTCCTTTACCTGTGAGAATATTTTAAGGTAGCTTAAAGTAACCAACCCGCACTTGAACAGCATGGTTGAGAGCCTTATCGCCCTAGTTTAGGGTAGGCTCACACCTCTATGTAGAAACTTATATGTGCGAAAAGAAGAGTCAAAAGAGATGAAACATCTAACACCGCCGTGCGTCAACGCGTATGTTCGCCAAGCTATTTCAAAAGATTTCAAATTCAAAACACGTGGAATAGCAAAAATACCGCCAAGTTTTCATCAAAGGAAAATCTGCTGTCTCTGTCCCCCACGCTGCTTTTCATGCTCTACATCGTCACTTCAAAGCCTCAAGCAACGAGACACAATCCAAGAATTACATTCGCGGTGTTTTTGAAGGGATTACTCGCATAGGTGTGTTTGATGATGCGTTATACGGTTTTAGCGATGAATATTACTCAATGAAATTTCATTTTCATATGTGGATAATATCAAAGTGAAATTTCAAGTAGTGGTAATTATATTGCAACGCCATTGCTTTGTTTAATTTTTATACAGTAAAGAATTTTATCCTTTTAATCCGAATAAAATTAAAAATTTCTCATAATAAATCAATAAAGCGTCCGACCGAATTCGGCCATAGTGGCTGATCTCAATTGAGAACATATTATAATGCACAAATATGCGCGCAAACAGAAATGCACTCTTTGTTCCCTTACTTTCACAGTTCGGCTTTACAGTAATCCGACATGACCGATTAGAGATCGGGCGCAATATTTCTCATAATATTACACCTAACGTAAGTTTAACTAGAAAAATGTTAGCAGTGTAACATAATTCTTAACTACAGCCTTGAAAAAGCCAAATATAATGCCTAATAATTACACAGGTTTGTGTACATAAATATTCAATTCAAACAAAAATTTAATTTTATAGCCTTCATAAGTAAAAGAAAACATTTCCTAGCTTTTAAAAGTAAAAACGACTGCTCTAACTAACTATTTATGTCGTTGCGGCAACATTAAAGTAAGAAGCCGACCTCTTACTATGCACTTACCCACTGAACAGTGCAGTGAGCGGACACTAGAGGACAAAGTAATTCCCACGGAGACCCTCCAGAGGTCACGAACATGGAGATTATGCAAATCATCCCTCTCAGGACACGAGACCTCATCCAGAGGACAGGAAGAGACAAACGCTGCTTCACTATTAACAAATGAAGGAAGAAAAAGGATCGGATGTGTTGTTTTGGCAACGAAACGTGATAAGATCTACTTGTCTTTTATAGCAAAGACAGAGAAAACAATAATAATTCTTATATAGGTCGGATAAAGCCAGAACAATCTGAGTCAGGATATTAAAAAGAACTATATTCCTTTGTATATCATCCTTTGGCATGTGGATATAAATGATGTTCATCACACAAATATTTGTCCCGTGTGAGAGTCGACACCACTTATTTTAGTATTTGTGTATCCGCTGTAGATTCTGAATTCCGTAATACATGTACTTAAGCTACTTACCACGGGTTCAGATCAATGTATGTAATGTTGTGTAATAGTCACTATAATACAAAACAAAGTCGCATCCCGCGTCAGTCTGTATGTATGCTTTAATCTTTAAAACTTCGCAACGGATTCTGATCAATTTTTTGATAGATAGAGAGATTCAAGAAGTTTTCATGTATAATATACCCGTAGCGTAGCGAGGGCGGGTCACTAGTTTATTTATATGTAAATGTTATGTAATAAAAATAATTTAACTAACAAAGGTTTCCTAGTTTTGATCAACGGGACCCTAAAAGGCACCAGCATATGTGCAGCGGCGGCAGGTATAAGCCGCTGCCGGGATTGCCTTCAGGCAAATTTGTTAGTTGCCAAGTCTAGCGGAGTCTATCGAAATAGACGCCCTAACTCGGTCTTTGTTAATTGAGCCACGCCAGCCGGCTGACGGCGAGCAAAGATCAACTAATTGATGCTGGAACAGAGGAATCCCTGAATGGGGAAATATTTGGCGGATATTATTGTTGTTTTCATGTTAATGCATAGGAAATTGTCAATACAACAATGGTATGGGTACCAGCGGTTAGTGACCTTATCGTTCTACCAAGTAGACTCTGAAATATAAACCGGCTAAGGGCAAGTCGGATTCGCGCATGCACTTAAGAATTTTGTAAAAATCATGGAGCCTCCTTACCTTAATATTCATTTTAATTGATTTTTATAGCTGTTCATGTTGACAAAGCCTACTGTCTACTGTCTAGCAAAATTCAACTGTCTAGCTGTCACACTTCTAAATATACAGCCTGATAACAGACGGATGGACGGACAGCCAAGTCTTAGTAATAAGGTCAAGTTTATGCCATTCGGACACGAAACCATAAAAAACACATTTGAATCTCTACGTCATTTGCTGTATGATTCAGAAGATAATCTGTAATTTTTATTTAAGAAATGTGGATTTTTAATAAATAAAACCAGGTGCGACATAAAGTATACTCGTATATCTAAAAGTCATTATTTTCCACAAAAGTTCATTCGAATCAGAATTTTTAATTTTTTTGTTTAGAAGACAGATTTCTTGTGTATTGTATCGATTATCTCCTTTATGTTTTAATCCTGTAAAAACGATTACAATCCCTTGAAGCCATTAGAAAAGTTTACTTTAATAAAACCGATTAGTTACAAACGTTCGTGACACGTTATGAATCTAATTGCGTTTCGTTAGGCATAAATCAAGATCGATTTCAACTGAATGGAAATTGTTAAGGCACCATTAAGCTATCATGGTGTTCCGTTTCATTGATTCGATGGTAACTATCCGGTTAGTTGGACGGTGGGTTAGGCTTTGAATGGTTTATCGAAATTGCAGTGTTAATAACATTATAGTAAGGCTTATGTATGGTATATTAGTTCTACTACGTTTCACTGCAATACATTTATTTCTAAACCAAGGCCACCCACGTCTTCGTCCACGTGGAAATATGAAAATTAAGATAGCCTATAATTTACCTTGTAAAATTGGATGTTTAAAAGTGAAAAGGCCCGTTAGAATAAGTCCATCCATTTCGGAGATTAGTGGGATCAAACAAACAGACGGACAGACAAAAATGTTTTTATTTGTGTTTTTGTAATTGGTAACTGATAGAGATTTCATATCCATTTAGTTCGTTATTTTGATATTACAAACACAAATATATATTTATTTCGATGTATAGAGTAGTGGAAAATGTACAGGCTAAGATAGAACTATAAATAAAAACGTTTTCTTTTTCAAACAAATAAGAATTACAATTTATCGATGAAAATCAACTGTGGACACTAACGGAGGTTTTATTTTTAACAAAATTTAACGAGGAAGCATTCATCTCAGTGTAATTACAGAAAAACTCATAACTATCGCTTTAATACTTTCATGCTTCAGAAAAAAGAGTTTTGAAGAAACCGCTCGCTCTACCATCGTTAAGAATTCATCTCCGGCCAGCCATCTTGTTGGAAAGTAAAAGTACATCTGTTTTATGCCTTTTTAAGTTTAATTAATTTGCTACTTAATAAAATATCATGAAGACGATTATCGTGTCAGACATTATTACCTTATAGCCTAGTCAGTTAAAAAGGAAAGTATACTGTTTTTTAGGCTCTATCTGTGTACCAAATTTTATTTTTATTGGTTCAGTTGCCAGAAAGCGCGACATACAGACTAACTGTTACTTTCGCATTTATTTCGTTATATATTAAGGGAAGTTCTAGAGAAACTTATCTATTCTGTAATTTCGATGCATTATATATGAAGTCTATAAAGATTGTTAGCTTTCCCAAAACAAATAAGTTTCACCATGACGACAATAAACAATAGATATGTATTAAATATTAACGAAAAGTACCAACGTCATTTCAATCGCATTACCGAACATCATCATTTACAAGAGCACCATTATCGTGCATGAAGATTGAAGCATCATTATCTCCTGCCGCCATTTTGTTTCAACAAAAATCGAATTAACGAATCCTTATCAGGGAAGTCAACAAGCGCTCATTATACAGGCTTAAATAATTTGTTCCAATTTACGATGTCTGAGCCAGGAACGCGGGGAACGCGGAGTGCGGAACGTTTTCTGGACACGAGCCAGCTGGGAACAACTTGATGAGCTCATTGTGGGGGGAGCTCTCCCTAGGCTTTTGAATGTCTACATTTGAAGAGTGCTCTTATCTCGCTGTGACAATACTGCGGGTACGAGACGTTCTCTACACATTCATGACGCATCCACATTCTACAGTTCTACACCGCATGCTTTTGTGATGCGTCTCCAAGTTTTACTGAAGGCACGATAGCATACTGAGAATACCTGCTAAGTACTTTATTTTCAACTGACTTCAACAAAGAAGGTTTCTCAATTCGACCGTATACATGCTTTTTTATCTGAGTATAGACGTTTAATGGAAATTATAGTAGGTAATTACAATCTTAGTTAATACAAGCTTCAGTTTCAGTCACTACATTATAAGTTTTTACAAGTATTGTAATCTGCCGCAAAAAAAAAAACAATGATTTACATATTTTTCCTTAGCGTTATCGAATGATGAAACATTGAGTCCTGACCGCATTTATTTTCCTTGATTTGTCGGCATTGTATAATTAAATCATTTCTTTTAATTTGTAGGGGACAAAATCAATGTGTCCATAGATTATTATGATTTAAGCAGTCTTCTAATTTATAATAATCTTAAGTTTATTCTACACCTGCTTAATCTATGCCAGGAGATGAGCTGAGTCGGCCATTCATCAAGAGCGCGGATTACGGGTAAGTTATAGAGGTTACATGTATTATGTATTGTGTACGATAAATGATTAGTAAGGTAACCTACTTGATACAGCTTGGTATTGTACTTATTGTAAATTAGGTTCTTCCTTAATAGATACAGGACGAAACAATAACAATTAATTAGGAAGGTTTTTATGTCAATAAAAAAGTCTTATCAAACCCCTGATACCAAAAGAACATACCTAGTGACAAAATCTGACACTTGAACACCAAAATAAATAAAGACTTGAAAAAAAAATATTATAGCTCTGTATTTATAAAAACCATAAAAAGGTAACTACAGCCTTGACAGATTAAGAAATAGGCCGTTTGATGAACTACGACTTAAAAGATAACACCTAATCAGACATCAAACTGCGTCCAAAAACCAACGAACCCGTTTTCAGGGTTCCGTACCTGAAAAGTAAAGACAGGACTAATACTAAGCCTCCGCCGTCTGTCTGTCCGTCTGTCAATCTCCAAGCCAAATCTCATAAACCGTGATAGCTGGAAAGTTGAAATTTTCACAAATGAAGTATTTCCGTTGCCAGTATAACAAAACATACAAAAAAGACGTGTGGCACTCGGGGACTGCCGCGGTATAGCTATTGCATAGCATCGTCCGATTTCGGAGCAGCTCGTCTCGATTCGTGCGAGTTTCGTAGAGTCGTACAATACGTCTAACCGCACGCACGTAACACCGTGCCGAAGTCTACTGAACTGAAACGACGTTAGACGATTGTGAAGTTTTTTTTGTTACGGAATTTCTTGGTTCGGTCGCCGCGCTCAAAACCCGCGATAAAAGCTATGCAATAGCTTAAAAAATTAAAAAATCATATGTTATAGGGTTTCCCGTACAATACACGTGTATTTTTTACCTAATTGGTACGGAGCCCTTCGAGCGCCGTCCGACTTGCACTTATCCCGTTTTCAACTCATTCCAAAAGCTCTAACACAAACTTATCTATCTCAAGCTCGTTTCAAACGGCGCTAGTTCAAACGCAATGGCGGTAATGACTCGGCGTTGCGGTCGGGTTGCGTGTCCGGCGAGCGATTAGCATATCCCCGCACACCATGACCGAGGTAGACACTTTATGGGGGGATGGGAGATATGGAAGTTCATTCATAAGGGGAAAATGGTGACGCCAATACACCATTGTTTAAAATCCAAAGCCAACTAACATACGGCTTGGAGTAGCCTCGTCGTCATTACCGGACTTGGGGAGCGGATAGCTCTCACCCCTAAACCAAAGCCACCATGTATGAGCATTCCATAATTGATCATAAATGCCTTCATATTTGAATATAATGATTTTAGAGTGATATTTTCCTTGTGTTTACAATAGTCCGTTCGAAATAGGCCTCGTTAACACATTGATCACCGTGAAATAAACACTAGAATTCGCTAGGATGTCTGTTCGGATTCCCTTATACACAAACAAATAACATGGTCCAAGATCCCAGAGCTGCCAGACATCACTTATTTTCTAATGGACAAAATATATACGATTGAGTAGTGTTGGGGTGTACTATCATCTTATGACTAGTTGCTACCTTGACCAGACGGCCATTTTTCAGATATCAACCAATCAAGGTACATAGAAACACTGCTCACCTCACTTAAATTCTGATGGCTGATTTTAACATATATTTCACACAATATCATTAAAAATCAGGATTCATTACTCCCAGACACATGCGGTCGGCGGTTTTACCTTACAGACGCTTTAAAGCTATGAAAAAAATTTTACTTTTACTTATTTTCTGATGCTTGATTTTTATATATGTTATTCAAACAACTAAAAAGTGCTCATCTGACCGCAATAATTATAGAATTGTACCTTACAAACTATTTTATTAGAAAAACTTAACTAAATTCAATTTTAAAAAAACATCTTAAACAATTGGGTCTGGTGGATGTTTGGCCTCTTGGATCGGTCTGTCCGTTTGCAAAACGTTTTAAAATAGTTGTTTGAATAACATATATAAAAATCAAGCATCACAAAATAAGTAAAATTAAGTAAATGTAAAATTTTTTTCATAGCTTTAAAGCGTCTGTATGGTAAAACCGCCGACCGCATGTGTCTGGGAGTAATAAAACCTGATTTTTAATGATATTGTGTGAAATATATGTTAAAATCAGCCATCAGAATTTAAGTGAGGTGAGCAGTATTTCTATGTACCTTGATTGGTTGATATCTGAAAAATGGCCGTCTGGTCAAGGTAGCAACTAGTCATATGATGATAGTACACCCCACCACTACTCAATCGTATATATTTTGTCCATTAGAAAATAAGTGATGTCTGGCGGCTCTGGGATCTTCCTCTAACATGTAAAATGTCAAAATACTAGTTGTAAAATGTCATATTTAGTCAGGTTTTGCAAAGTTGTAAATACGTTTTCGAAAAAAAAAAATTGTAACTGCTTTGGTATGGTTCACGACAATTAGATTGGCAGGATTGGATTCAAGATTTTGTGAAGTGTCAAAATGGATTGCTCGAACGATACAATTCGTACCTCCGATTAAGATTTAGATTGTTATCGTCAACTATATATTGTGATAATTTACAGAACAACCTAAGATAGTATTTTCTACTAGTAGGAAAACTGGCATAAATTTGAAGCAAGCTGAAAACTTGTCCTGTACCTCTAACGAAACTGCAGACATGTCTGGTGAGTAGCGTTGCTAAATCAAACCCTCGATTATTTTATTGTATTCCAGTTCAAGCATTAACTCACAACATCCTTAGATCTTGCCAAGTTGTAATATTAGAAAACTGAAAGTGTCCGGGATATTTACCATGTTGTTTTGTTTGAATGAGCTCCCGATATTTCGGCACTGTTGCAAGCGCCATGATCACGGGTGAACTGTAGGACTGCGAGAATGACGGTAGGTCTAAGGGTAGACATTATCGGTCTACCCTCTTTCTAAGTATTTTATTACGCACGACACCACTACTATCGTTTACAATATGGTCACTCCGAATTCGATCACGACACATTACACTCACAGTATCACTTGTTTTTTTCTCAAAAACGGACACATTTTTATTTTTACCTAAACGTATCACTGGATGCCATACATTCTTCAGTTGAAACCCATCTTCACCTTCAAAACAGCATGGTAAATATCCCGGACAGTTTCAGTTTTCTAATGTACGTAACCATGACAGTTTCAAATTATATGTCGTAATATGTTGTTAGCCTAAGACAATTACTAATAAGCTAACTAATTCTCTCAGAAGGAACGATACACACATTTGTTTAGCGACAGAGCCCGGTGTAAAATATTCACTTTTATTTTGCTCTCCCGTTGCATTAAAGCCACTTCATTTTCCGGGATCGTAACCTCGGAAAGGCTAACATGGGAAGTACACTGGAATGCGGAGAGCGTAAACTATTGCACGACACTTAATTGGCCGACTGTACTTTTGTGTTAACCCATTTTCAACTTTAAAGCCAAGTGAGTTAGTATCTTATTCGGATAAGGTATGGTTTTTGTAAATGTGTATTTTCAGTCTCGTGTGTAGGGGATAAAAATTTAGTGTTCAGTTGAGATTTAACAAAATCTGGCATGTCTAGTGTGTCTGTATCGTCCTCATGCATTACAATGAGGATAGTATATATGTATTATATGTAAAGCGGTTAACCGTCAGAAAATCAAGTTGAAAATGTGTGTGCTAAGAATAAACGGAGAAATAGTTCTAATGATAAGAGCTAAGCAGCCATCGCTCTCTAGGCATATAAACTATCTTTATCCTCACTAATAGTATAAATGATAGAGTGCTGAACCGATTTAAATGAAATTTGGTACAGATAAAATCCAGAGTCTGAGAAAGGGCATAGGTTTTATTGACCACATTGTTAACAAAAACAAGTACACAACGAAACAATATTCCTTACAAAACACAAAACTCAAACAAAAACACATATTATGACAATGAGAAGAAGAACAAAGAATTAAAACAAACAGATAAGGACTAAAAGTGGTCAACGAGGAACAGGCCTCAGCCAGCATGTGCAACAACAGCCTAACCTTAACCGACTGCGCTATAAAGTAGTAATGTTTTACCCGTTAAATGTCTGTACGCGGACGGAAAACTAGAAATGTCCGGGATAATTACCACTATAAGGCGTCCGACCGATTTCAGCCACAGCGGCCGATCTCAATTGAGATCAGCCAAGTGCGCAGGACATATTATAGTGCATAAGTGTGCGCGAAAACACAAGTGTACTCTCTATTCCCTTACTCTCATAATTCGGTGCGACGGCAATCCGATATGACCGATGAGAGATCGGGCGCAGGACCACCGGCTTAACGTGCTTTCCGAAGCACGGGTGTTCAACCGCCAACTTTTCAACTCCGGGCTGAGTAATTTCATTACAGAAAAACTCACACAAATTTCGCCCGACTCAGGACTCAAACCGGGGACCTCTCGGTCCTAACGCAGCACTTGCTACCAATAGACCAACGAGGCAGTTAACGCATACACAGTCGGTATCTACACTTCCGGTCGCGCCGTAAAGGCCGTACTATATTTGTGTAACCTCTACACCGGGGTCAGACGTCACTTTCCCGGCGCCATTTTGTGCCGTCTGCCCGGGAATAGCGCGGGCTGCAATACGTGTGCACTGGTTGCTATTGGATTAAATAAATTAAGCTTGAAAGAAACCCCATTGTCACTGGCTAAGGAGAAACACTCGGGATGACCACACTCCACCTAATTGTAGCGTAACGTTAGTGAGGTTCACATATGAAGACGACACGAGACAATAGACCTCATTGAGCATGTTGTACTCACCCTGAAGGCCTGCTTAGATGCCGTTTCACGCCCCGAATGTAGAGCCTTTGTTTTACAAAACCAAACTGTATCACTTGGTTTTACATAATTTGCTATAGGTAACAAATATTCGCGATAAGTCTTAGTGCCTGTTCACACCTAGCGATTTTTGGGCGATTTCACGGCGAGGCAATATTGTTTAAGTGAATAATGCGAAACCAATATTTTAGAATATGAGAAAAGAGATAATTTTATTCAGCACTCACAATGTTTATCATTTACCTTAACTATGTATTTGCACAAGTCAGTACTATGTGAAGTTTTGACCATAGTTTTTTAATGGTTGTACTTAAAACTTCTGAATTTTGTACTCTGTTTGAAAAAAGCAGACTTTGTACTATTTTGACCGAACTACATAGTTATATTGATGGTAGCTTAGCTGCAAAACAGTCTGCGAAAAATATCAAACCGGCACTGTATTTCAAAGGTACCTTCAGTACCCGTATGTGTAAATTACCCATCGCTATAGTTTATAGACAAATCAAACCGCGTGGTCGGTCGCCATGACACCTAACAAAGGCATTCGGCAAATGGCTCCATTACAGCGGCGGATTTAGCAAGGGTTCGATTCCCGACCGAGGAGGGTCGAGGGCACACGGCGGATGTTTAATTGAAATTAATTTCAAACGTTAAAATTATTTGTACCTATCTAATTTTGAACTGTCATGGTTACCTACACACATTAGACAACTGAACATTCGATTATTCTTTTTCTATGTTTCTTTTTAACCCTTATTCAAATAAAGGTATTACCACTTTCTTTATGGCTTTATTCACATGGTAACTATCTCGGGCATACTCAGTTTTTTTGACTGTCTTAATTGGTGCTTCTAAATTTTACTAAATCCCAGGAGAAGACGGAGTCACCCCGGAAGTCCTAAAACTCGGCAAACCAGCATTGCGCCCATATCTGATAAAACATTTTAATAAGATATTAACAACTGGTAAGTTTCCTAAAAAAAATTGTCACTCAAACAAAGTACTCCTCCACAAAGAAGGTTACAAAACAGATATCAATAATTATAGACCGATTAGCTTAACCTCACACATCTATAAATTATTGACAAGAATAATTCAAAACCGAATAGCTCATCAGTTAGATCAAAATCAACCACCTGAACAAGCCGGATTCCGATCAAGTTACTCGACAACAGACCACCTTCATACCGTCAATCAGATAATTGAAAAATATAACGAATTCAATAAACCTCTGTACCTAGCCTTCGTTGATTACTCCAAGGCTTTCGATAGTATCACCCATAGTTCCATATTTAACGCTCTCCATAGACAAGACATTCAGCCTACTTACATTAAACTTCTCCAGATTATTTATTTTCAAAGCACAGCCGACATCAAACTGCACACCAAGGGTCCATCATTTAACATACAGAAAGGAGTAAAACAGGGTGACCCCCTATCACCAAAACTTTTTAGTAGTACGCTCGAAGAAGTTTTCAGGCAACTAGCAGATTCTTGGGCAATGAAAGGAATTGGGATAGGAAATAAATATCTGACTAACCTCCGCTTTGCTGATGATATTGTTCTCTTCGCTAATACGTCGGCGGAGCTAGAATTGATGCTCGAACAACTGAGCGCAGCAAGCCTTGAGGTTGGACTGACGATGAGTAGGTCCAAAACTAAGGTAATGACCAACAGCACCAAAACAAGGATCACAGTAAATGGGCAGGTAATGCAATATGTCGACGAGTACGTATACTTGGGCCAGATAGCTCCTTCCTCCAGATCCTTCGAGAACAGGCAAGACAAAGAGATACTCCGACGAGTAGATAACGCCTGGAAGAGCTTCTGGTCCATGAAGGCGTACATGAAGGGAGACCTTCCGTTGTCACTAAAACGCAAACTCGTCGACATTTGCATATTGCCTGTCCTAACATACGGTGCCCAATCTTGGTCTCTTACTGAAAGTCAGAAGTCCAAACTCAAGGTTTGCCAAGAGTATTTTAGGTATTAAGTTGGTGGACAAAATAAGAAATACCACCACCCGCTCCCAGACTGGTATCGCTGATGTAGGGGTCAAGACTGCGAAGTTGAAGTGGCAGTGGGCAGGGCATGTGTGCAGGATGAAAGCCGTCAGGTGGGCCAAAATCCCTACTCAATGGGTACCGAAAGACGGTTTTCGCCGAAGAGGTAGGCCCAAAAAGAGATGGTGCGACGATTTGGTCCAGCTATCAAAGAATTGGCAAGCCCAAGCCTTGAATAGGGAGCTGTGGACGAGTTTGGAGGAGACCTTTGCCCAGCAGTGGGATGAAACGGGTTATTAAAAAAAGAAAAAAAAATTAGTGCTTCACACAAAATACCACCAAATTAAAAATCAATCTGTTAGATTCTTTGTCAGAATGATGTGAAATGTTATAGATGCTGAGTAATGACACCTGTGTGTCATTACTCAGCGTTTATAACATTTTCATAACAACTATTATACTTGACTTCATAATATATTAAATGCCTCAATGGAACACTGGTTAGTGACTGAAGTTCCAAGAGTTGTAGGTTCGATTCCCAACCGTATATAGGTACATCTTAAAAAGGGATTTTTCACATTATGGCAGTTAACAAGCAGTTGACGACAAACGAAACCAATACTCCGGTACATTATCAAGCTCATTAACCATAAAATAAATAAGCAAAATTTACCTTAGAAGATTCCTCGAAGGCATCATTAAGGGCAGTATATGTAGATTTATTTACTTCCTTTTACTTACTTACTTTCGGTATAATTTGTAAGCTTACCTGTAACAAAAACAATTTAATTAGAATTAATAACGTTCCAAATCACCCTGAATACGGTATGCGATTATTATATCAGATTTTAACATAGAGCATATAAAAGTATATGTGTAGGTAAGTGTCCTTGACAAAAAAAGTGTTTTATATGATAAAATAAAGTAGTTTTGTGTAAATGTGTATTTTTCATATTCTGATAATATTTACTGTTAACGTTATTCAGTTATCAATTAATTTTCCATAGCAACAATGTTTATTGCCTTCAAGCTAACTCTACCCGCGACTCCGGCAGCTTGAAGTCAGGAAAATATGACTTCCTAATAACGAAGACCGGTAAAAGTAACTAATGGCCTTTAAGGGTCTCTAAACTTCATGTGAACCAAATTTGATTTAAATCGGTTCAGTAGTTTTGACGTTAAAGTGCAAAAGACAGTCAGACGATTCGATCGCATTATGAAACTAATGAGAACCCAATTCAAAAATCAACGATCTAAAGGCTAAGTCACACGAGACAAAATGGTCGCAGAATGCGCTCGCAACCTAGACTTTGTTTTTAATCCTTCCCTCGTCAGTGTAGCCCGACCTCAATTCTGTTTGATAACAGCTTAACAACAAGCAACATACCGTCCGACCCAAATGATCTCGTGTCCATTAAGAGCTGCCCGCAACTCGGCCGCGAGTTGTCAAACCACTCCGCAACTCGGCCGCGAAATGTTCAACCACTCCGCAACTCGCCGGCCGTTTTTACCTCAACACCGCATTTTTCAGACGCCCAAATGTTTGCATCGTAAAAACATTCTCGCGTTTCATGAACTCGCGCAAATTAACAGGTGATTTTTCACTTGGGCGTAGCATCTGGAGAGATCAAATGAACATTCCATACTTTGATTCAGTGGAACAGTAGTTGATGGTTCCAAGAGTCGTGGGTTCGATTCCCACTCGGGACAAATATTTGTGTGATATACATCGGTGTTAATTCCGTGCCTGGGTGTGATTATGTATTTATAAATATTTATGTATATCAGTCTCTGACGCCCATAGTACAAGCTCTGCTTAGTTTGGGGTCAGATGACCGTGTGTTGAAATGTTCTAGATAGATAGATATTTAGATATATTAATGGTAATCTCTTTATAGTTAGACTTTTCAATTGATATTAAAATTTAAGTTTACATATTGAACCGATTTACCTGAATGTGAAAGCAAAATTTTCATTAAATTTTTTTTTAGGTTATTTGAATGTGTCATTACGACCACCATCGTTCGACCGTCAATTGGTATTATTCTATTCGATTGCAAAAAATATATTAAACATATTAATATTCTCACACATATAATAGACCCTTTTCAGTCTACATAGACAAGAAAATAGCGCTAATAGACTACGAACACTCAGATATCATACACACGTAAACATTACTTTTAGTTCACTCAATCCACGAGCTTACATTACGAATGTAGGAAAACTAAAATTAGTGATAGGAATCTTCACTTTTCCACAGAAATCCGAAAAAACTTTGTTACAATACCAGAATGTTTCATTTTCTGTTTTCTTCCCCCTATTTCAGGGGTATAAATCCTATAAATCTAATGATGACGTCACGCGCCCCACGTACTGCCGTATACAGGGTGTAATAGTTTAAACAGATAAATTAAATCAATTAATTGATTGTTTATCTCTTAAGAAAAATAAAAAGGGATAAAATTTAAAAATATTCTCACAAACATATAATTTTGATCGTACATAGAACTCAGAAAGATATCATTATACATCGGCGCTAGTACATAGCACATTGTCATTTACCAGTATTAATCAATATTCAATGATGCAACGTTCTTCGAAATATTTCAACCATTTAAACGAATTACCACTACCGAATGCCAGAGACTTAATATAATGCAATGTTACAAAATCCGAAATGACAATCGTTTGTATTTATAGGTATAATTAAACATCACCTCTGAAAACTCACGCAATTATTTCAATTCTATTTTAACGCCAGATTTATAGAACATCCTGTATAATAAATACAAGGAAAATACGAGTCAGATTCCTCAAGTTTAAGGGAGTCGGGTCAGATCTACTGCGGAGTGTGAGGAGAAAATATTATTTCGCCTTTAGCCTACATTTATCTCACAAACTGCTAGAAATGTAGTAATAAGATATTGTGGAAGAAAGAAAAAAATATATTTTGTAAGCAAAAAAACATTATATTCGCGAGTGCATCAATAAAAGACATCTGTGTAACATAATATGTGTGCAAATAAAAAAATCATGTATAAATAGGTCCGTGCAAATTATATATCTACTAGCTGTGCCAGCGATTTCGTTCGCGTTTCCCTCGTTTTTTACACATTTTCCATTGTATCTTTGCTCCTATTGGTCGCAGCGTGATTTTATATAGCCTAAAGCGTTTCTCTATATGGTCCTATAAATGGTCTATACAACGCAAAAAGATTTTGTCAAATCGAACCAGTAGTTCCTGAGATTAGCGCGTTCAAACAAACAAACAAACAAACAAACAAACAAACAAACTCTTCAGCTTTATAATATTAGTATAGATTATGGAAAAAGTAAATGCGTAGATGTTTTCACTATAAATACAAACACAAAATACGTTAAATAACTATGAATTAATTTTTAAACGATAAATATATTATCATCATCATCATCATCAGCCCACATACGCCCCCACTTTTACGGCACGGGCCTACCCTAATCTGGGGCGCTAAGGTCTTAGTCAACCACGCTGGTCAAATGCAGATTGGTTACCTACACAACCTTAGAATTTCTTCTTAGGTGTGTAGATTTCCTCACCATGTTAATAATCGTAAGTCGAATAATCGTACATATGAATAAAAAAAACAAACGAAACGCCATAAACCAATAGCTAATCTCGAAAACAAAACGCAGTATATCTCAATCCACCATTCACATTTCACACAAAGCTCTTAAAGCAACGTCAAAAGGCGTAAGGACCCCGAAGACAGGGATTACGGGGTCCGTTAATAATTAATATAACCCACGGACCCCAAACAATTGGCCCCGTGTTTAGGAGGGGAAACTCGAGCCTCTTCCATTTCCGCCATTTTTTAAGTCTTACGGCGAGGAATTAATCTAATAAGAGTGTTGGCTTTACAGGAGATAGGAAGCTTGGCCTAAAAAGGTTTTGAGTTCATTGTAAATACAATTGTTATTTACTCAACATGTTCTAATACCTAGTAGCGCTTCTAGAGATAGGCTTTCACAAAATACTAGGCTTTGAAAGTTAGGCATGGCAATTGATTCAGATCACATATGTTTTTCGGGGACATAAAATCAAAATGGCAATTAGATTTTGTAGCATAGCGATTACTAATTGCTATACTAATTAGTCTTACAGTCTAGTAGTCGTTAATCAATACAATCGTTATTATTTTACAAAAAAATTTAAATTGAAATTGCTTCGTTTATTTATGTGAATTTAAAGGCGACTAAAGGAGCATTTGCTCTTTAATACTTTATTTACAGTTCAATATAATCCTGTGAGATTACATCCCCATGGAGTCTACATACTCTCTAAGGGGTTAAAAGAGCGATAGTATGCATATTATTGTTTCTAAACAATGTTATTCTATAGCATCGAAACAAGACAGTTTTATTTACCACAACTCCGGTCGATTCGTTTGTGTTTATCGTTCGCATAAGCCGGGATTCCAATGTTGTTTTAGGATCTCACCGAATAACATCGAGCCATATTTTATCGATTCCGCTGTTTGGGAACAGTTTAAAACAACGCACAACTTTCTACTACTATATATACATGTTAATCATATGAATAATGTTACCCATACATACATACACTAAATATCACGCCTTTTTCCCAGAGGGGTAGGCAGAGATCACTTCCAGCGATCCACTTTTCACCTCTGTGGGAAACGTGACGTGACAGGTTGTGGACCACGTCGTCGCCATTCTGCCTTGTGCATTGTTTTAACAAGGTCATTGCGTTTCCACGAGTAGCAAGGATATATGACGGGGGAACGAAAAGGGGAGGAAGGATACTATTGCCTCGGATGATTTGGACTGAGTCGATAGTAGCTCGAAGAGCCGGGTTCTCTTACCCGTATACCGTTCACCAACGACCGACAGATAATTGTGACTGTGTTTTTCTTTCTTTCTTTACTTGGTTACCAGTAAATGTATCTTTGTAGAATATTAATTAGCCTACCTGCTTTGCAACTAATCCCAACTTAATAATATCAAACTTGGCACATTCAACGTTTATCGGAAGCTAATCGGTGAAACACTCACTGAGTGGATTGCATCATCCACAGCGAAGAGACTAGCAGTACGTTAACTGTCATCCTTACTAATATTATAAATGCAAAAGTTACTCTGTCAGTCTGTCTATCTTTTACACTTTCACGCAATATTGAATATTGAACCGATTTAAATGAAATTTGGTACATAGTCCAGATCCTGAGAAAGGACATAGGCTACTTGTAACCGACTGCGCTATAAAAAAGTAATGTTTTACCCGTTAAACGTCTCTACGCGGACGGAGTCGCGGGCGGAAAGCTAGTTTTACATAAAACATTTCTCTTGATTTCCTCTACCTTTTAAAAAACCGCATTAAAATACCGCATATATAGGGATATAGAAAGCGAATTTGTTTAATACTATGTAGTGATTTGAAGGCTTCACTATTAACTTGTCCGCACTGTGCCTGAGACAAGTTTCAGTTAGCTTCATAAATCGTGGTCGCCAGCTCTTGGAAACTATCTAGCCGTAATTTCAATCCAATCAAAAACATAAATGTGAAATGAGAGCCAAGTTCAATATTATGATAATTGCCTTGGTTGTTAACTTCAACGACAAAAGAAGTGAGATCTAAATGGGTGCCAAGTTCAATGGTCAACCCAGAAATTTATTTATAAGTAACACTATAACATACCTATCATATCTTCTTATAACATAAGATAATGTATGGTGGTAGCCTATGAAGGTCTGTCTTGGCTAGTTTCTATAAACCTACCAACGTATTATTATGTTCGCTCGCTAGTTTCTACCAACAATCCAAATTTTCGGAATTATAAAATAAATACCGACAAATACCAAACTAACCAAGACAACTAACTAGACTACTAACTAACTAACTAAAGAAAACTAGCCAAGACAGACCTTCATAGGCTACCACCATACATTATCTTATGTTATAAGAAGATATGATAGGTATGTTATAGTGTTACTTATAAATAAATTTCTGGGTTGACCATTGAACTTGGCACCCATTTAGATCTCACTTCTTTTGTCGTTGAAGTTAACAACCAAGGCAATTATCATAATATTGAACTTGGCTCTCATTTCACATTTATGTTTTTGATTGGATATCATTACTTTTTGTAGAAAAGTATATATCATCGTAACGCCGTAGGTCCTTTGAAAAGGACAAATTCAAAACTAAAACTAGACTTTATAAATATAAAACAATTGAATCAGTTACTGTATTTTCCTACGTTTACGGGGTATAACCCTAAGTAATAAATATGAAAACCGACTATAAGTACCTACTCTTAATTGTAAATAAGTAAGTATACCTAAATATATACTTAGTGCTCTGCCTTCCCCGGTATATAGGCGTGATTAGGCACTAATTAGGTATTTATGTTAAGCGTTCATAATAGAACCTAACCGCAGCAGTGGTCTCCTTTTTCACGGCTTTCAGGGTGAGTGCGACAGGCTCAACATGGTCTGTTGTGCCTGTCGACCTCATATGTGGATCTCACTACCGCTTACTATCAGTT
The DNA here is from genome assembly GCA_039566165.1 of Maruca vitrata. Classification (NCBI taxonomy): domain Eukaryota; kingdom Metazoa; phylum Arthropoda; class Insecta; order Lepidoptera; family Crambidae; genus Maruca; species Maruca vitrata. Next base: position 13,921,558 of record CM076932.1, read on the forward strand.
GGGTTGAGGTCATCCTGTTAGTCTTTTATAAAACTAATAAAAATATAAAAAAACCTAATTATTAAAAAATTGCCAGTTTTTTATTTTTTCCTTTGTATTCATGTAATTCAGTAGCTTCATACCAAATTTTACCTCTTTAGGTCATTTGGAACTGGGTTAGAATTTTGATCTGTCAGTCAGTCAATGATAAAAATGAGGATTTTTGGACATTAATATCTAAATAACTGTTTGAGATAAGCTTATGAAATTTATTACACATATTTATCTCGCAAGTTACAATATATGAGCCAAATTTGATACGTTTATGTGAAATAGTTTTTGATTTATGAGCGGTTCAAAAGTGGTTCCAAATGGTTCGTGTAATATTACACACGGTGCGGCTCGCCAGTTTTGTTTCTTGAACTTGGCTTGACACGCTGCCGCGTGTCTAGATTAGATATCGCGCCGCAATTTCGGTACAATTTCCCTGCAAATTATTATTGTTTCTAATAAATCCGTAATTAGAACTCAAAACAGGAGATTACGCTGTAGCAAGCGAATAAATATTATGTTTCAGACCTTAACCAGACCTGACCTTATCGAGGTTATTACTAAGATTTGCTTAATTGTGCCTAATTGTATACTGTGTAGGTAGTTTGAGTTGGCGAGGAACAATATCGGAAGGCGTCAAAAAGCACGACAAAGCCTGGTTACACAAACTTGCAATAAATCGTGTCAACGGTCACTCCAAAACCCCCAACTCCAGCAGCGCTCAGTTCTCCAGCTGCAAATGCGGGCGTAAGATCCAGTCTTGCATCGGCTTGTTCAGCCACGAGTGCAGCTGCCATGATAGACCGCGAGATGCTACAAAAATCATCTATTATAGATGTAAAGGCCTGTATATATATATAGGTAGTAGATAAACAGTTTATTGTGGTAAGTATTGGCGGTATGAAATTCGCCGGGTCCACTAGTAATATAATTACCGCATACCACATTTAGAAGTATTCAACGTCAATTCTAAAAAGAAAAATCCATGACAAATTACCTTTTAATTTCGAAAATTTTAAACTTGATTGATGTTTTAACACGAAAGAATAATTCGCAAGCTCTAAATGAAAAAGGCGGACGGAGCGAGCCCGGTTTAGATGAAAATTGACAGAGAGAACTTCCGAAGAAAATGTATTCATTAGCATAATTTAATATTGAAAGCCTTTCAGATTTATTCCGCGGGGTATTCCAAAGTTCAAATAGTTGTGGAATGTTCGTGAATCTTTAAAGACAATGAATTTTGTTAAAAATATAACGGCTAGCTTTTGTATAATAGGCGTCCGACCGATTTCAGCCATGGCGGCCGATCTCAATTGAAATCAGCCAAGTGCGCAGGACATATTATAGTGCACAAGTGTGCGCGCAAACACAAGTGCACTCTCTATTCCCTTACTCTCATAATTCGGTGAGACGTCAATCCAACATGACCGATGAGAGATCGGGCGCAGGACCACCGGCTTAAGGTGCTTTCCGAGGCACGGGCGTTCAACCGCCAACTTCCTAACTCCGGGCTGAGTAATTTCATTACAAAAACCCTCACACAAATTTTGCCCGACCCCGGACTCGAACCGGGGACCTCTCGGTCCTAACGCAGCACTTGCTACCAATAGACCAACTAGGCAGTCAAGGCGAGGCTTTTTTTGTATAATATGAGTAGTATGATAATATATTAAGCTTTTATGCAAAATATCTTTGGCGCAATCTAAATTAGAAGTGGATGCACAGTGCATAATAAGCTCTTTTGTATACTGTGTTGTTTAATTTCATATCATTGTAGCGTAGTTGACTAAGGCTTTATCGACCTAGTATAGGGTAAGCCCGTGTCCCAGCAATGGGGACGCATATGGGCTAGTGAAGATGATGATGAAATTTCCTGTATATTACTGTTATCCTATTATCTAGAAAACAGAATAAACATGACTCAAAGTGACTTACAAGACTACATTTTTTCCACCCAACGTTTTAATTATATGTAATCAACCATGGAATTACTTCTTCTTTAAGTATTTACTCGTAAATATTTATAAGTCCTTTAATTCCAGTATAGAACAGTAAAGTATTAAACCTCACAATACAACCTGCCCCATTCAGGGCAAAACAGGGATTACATCAAGTGTTAATACTGCACGAAACATCGGGTATTTCGTGTATAACGCTAACGACGTGGCAATTATGTTAATACCACTTTTTACCGGCACAAATCCTCTTTGCATAGTTTCACCCTCGTATATTAGCCGCTCGACGTTTTTATGTCCAGACAATTTCTGCGTCTAAACACAAAATCCCTCTAAAAACACTATTAATCATTCCTATTTCGTTCTCATATTTGTTTATATTTGCGGGCACAATGAAGTATGCGTTTTTTCTGATGTTAATAGTAGAATGAAATTCTAAGATTTAGATTTAGACTTTCGCGTTCCATTACACGAGCGACCACGATTGGTGTGACCCAGTCGAAACGTCGGGCAGTAAGTAGCTATGTAATTTGCTACTCCTAATATCGCGTGTAGACCCATAAAGAATAATTTTAGAATGAAATTCTACTTAAAGCATTTATGTATAGTAATTTAATACTTTAGTTAAAATAAATTATGATCCCAAGAATAATTATAAAGTCAATTCAAATTGAACACATTTAACACAATTTATATAATATAAAAGCTTGTCGCGGTATTCAAGTACTCGTATTTATTTGCTGCCTATTAAAATTTTCTAACTGAGGAAATACGAGTACCTACTTAAATATTTTTTTTTTTTTTTTTTTTTTTTTTATAATAGGCAAACAAGATGACCACACTCCGCCTGATGGTAAGCGGTAGTGAGATCCAAATATGAGGTCGACAGGCACAATAGATCATATTGCGCCTGTCGCACTCACCCTGAAGGCCTGCTTAAATGCCGTTTCACGCCCCGCCTGAAGAGCCCGGGATCATAGGAGGGAGGGAAAACATGAGCTGGAAGGGCATTCCATGCCTTAATGGCACGGGGCAGAAATGAAGAGCTGAACCTCTTAGTCCGAGCCACCAGCGACTGCATTGTATGTGGATGGCAGCGCTGTCCTGCACGTGTCGTTCGGGAGTGGAAATATGGCGACAAGCTTTTATATTATATAAATTGTGTCAAATGTGTTCAATTTGAATTGACTTTATAAGTTAACAGCAAAAGTTTTAGTGTAAAAGTTTATTTTTTTCTTTTTAGGGCATTTAAATAAAAGCTTGTTTTTAAAAAGTTTTTTTACTTTTAATTTTTTTCTAGTTATTCTCAACAAGCCCTTTCATTTGATATCCATATTGTAGGAATTCATTAAAAATGGTTGGTCCGCCATTTTGGGTATGCCGCCATGTTGGATTTAGAATGACGTCACATAGTTAATCATGCATTGTCATCCGAACTGAACGTGCATACAAAATTTCAGTTCGATCGGATAATAGGAAGTGGTCGAAAAATCGATTACAAAAATCCACCCATACAGAAAAAACTAACAGAGTGAGTCTAATAAAAGCTTGTAAAAAAAGCCTAATACTATAGTTAACAAAATAAAGGTGTATCTGGTATTAACCCAATACCAAATAGAGTAGCGAATGCAATGCGATAGTAAAAGCAATTTTCCATTCTTCTCTCTTATAACAGAGAGCAATCACTATTGCTAAATACAGAAAAGAAACAGTACGAAACAGAATAACCAATTCGTATATTTCATTAATTAAAATTACAATAACATTTATTAAAATTTTCTTTCACTCCACATAAAGCTCATATTTTTATTCTCATAATAACCTGTATACCAAAGCCGCTCTAAGTTGGCCGATTTGACACTTTTTATTTTATATTTTGCATTTATCCTTGTTAAGAGGAACATATTCAGCGAATCATAAAAAACAACTTTTAAAAATAAGACGTTAATTCAAAATGTCAAATGCACCTAATTATCTAATTATTTGTCTTTTATTACTTAAAATAATTGAATTATAAAAAGAAAACGAAAAATTTCCAATCTGTATTACGCTTTTACAAGGTTACGCCGTTTGACACGTTTTCATAGTGACGTAATGGGTAATACTCACCAGGTATTTTTTAGAAATAGGATGTAGGATTTAATAAGTATTGTATTTTAAAAATAAATATATTTTTAAATAAGAAACTTCAATTCAATCTTCTGGATGTGAATAAATGTTATTATAAAAAAAAATTATAATAGGGTATTTGATATTTTTTTTATTTTGATATAGTTGGATGGACTACTCGAACACAAAGACACTGTTGAAAGTATCACTTTGATATCTGGATAACTCTACGAGATATTACAATTTTATTTGCACATTATTTGGGCGAGCTCAAAAACGCTCCATACAAACTTCGACTGGCGTGTGACGTCACACGTTAGTTTGTTGTATGCAGCGCCTAAGAAGTTTGTTTTCATAATGAAAGATGTGACTAATTCTGTTATTAATAAGATGACAAAGGAATTTTAAATGATTTTCGCAATTTTGAAATGGACTTGCCCACCCAAGTTTAAATGTCTTTTGTAGTCTCATTTCGCCAAAAATTTAAGTTTCGATTTCATTAATAATATTGATTTACATAAATCTTACTGATTTTCATAAAAATACCCTATTAGACCTTGCTTGGTTATAAAGTGGAAATAACTGTTACTTATATATGTTATAGGCAATGTGTATAATCCGGTATTGTATAGATTACCTAGGTAATTGCCTAAAACGTTCAGGCAATGTGTATAATACGATTAATTTCACACATTGCCTAGGTATTGTATAAAATGCCTGAAGTGCATCAGGTAATGTGTATAATGAACGACCACGAGTAGGACCTTAAACATTTTTATTTATTTATTATTCAGACAGAACTGAAAGAAATGCAAAAGTAACATTAACAGTCTATTGCGTTATTCTCTAATGAGTTATTCCGACAGAATTAATCAACCTTAACCTCGGTATATTTTGAATAATACGTTATTGCTTTGCGTAGAGAGGTTAGGTAGCATTGGTTTTCAACCATTAACCCGTAAATGGTCCATCCGTCCATCTGTCAGACTTTAACTCAAGAACATATCTAGATATTATGTAGTTGCAATTTGTTGATCATATACATACACTAGCTGTGCCCGTGACTTCGTTCGCGTGATCTACAGATATAACATATAAAAGGTTTTTCCCAATTACTCCTATTACCGTGAGAATTTTTCAATATCGCGTTGCAAGTAAGCTTTTCGTTTATTAAGGTACTTCATGTCAAATTTCAATCATCTTTCTTTCGCGGTTTAGATTTTTTCATATAAATGTTTTTAATAAATATTTAACTCCCGTTCCCGTAAGAATTTTTCAATATCCTGTTCCAACTAAGCTTTAAGTTTACTATGGTACCTGCATGCCAAATTTAAAGCATCTAACTTAAGTAGTTTAGATTTTTTATACAAAAAAGATTTTTCCGCTAATTTCCGTTTCCTCAAGAATTTCGGGAATTAATTTCTAAGTGCACCTCTACGGTACCTTAGCTAGGTTATTTCTAAATTGCAAGTGCCTACGTTAAGCCGTTTAGGCTGTGCGTCGATTTGTCAGTCAGTCAGTCAGTTTCTCCTTTTATATATTAGGATGTTACCGGACAAACCCGATTTCAGGACAAACTCGTTTGTCCTAGAACTCCTATGTGAAAAACGCTCAATACGCAAGAAACACGGCATACCAACCGATAAAATGCAATATGTTTAATCAGCGCTATCTGCTTGTGACAGTTAAAATTAAGATAAGCTCTCAAAAGATCAGTAGGTACCTCTCTAACTAACCAAATTACAGAGAAGACAAATCGATTAAATACATTACCTAAGCTTCAACCGGCATTCTATACAATGCCTAGGTATTCTATACATTTCCTAGGTAAAGTGTAAAATACTTCAAACATTAAGTATCATTTCATACATTGCCTAAGCAACCTCGGCATTCTATACATTTCCTAGGCATTGTATAGAATGCCTGCATTATACACATTGCCTATAACATATACTTCGGCAATTTTACCGTTGTCCCTCACTAGTGCAGTCAGTCTGACATGTGTCAAATCGGCCAACTTAGAGCGGCTCTGGTATAGTGCTAATTGTTCCCAGGAGCTGGCAAAACGCCAGTTGTATCTAGAACTGAAAAAGCTACACTACTGGAATTAATATTTCTTAATTAAGGAAGCCAAAATAAAACATAATAAAGACTATAAAACAGCCATAAAGAAAAAGTCATGTCTATTTCCTGTAATAAAAACTGCATGCAATTATTTTTAGGTACGTTGTCGTGTACGTTCGCGATTCGTTCGACTATTTTCGGCGAAATGGTGTGTATTCTTTATAAGCCCGTCACAGAGGCTTATCATCTGAATACTAAATTTCATCTTTATTGATTCAGCATTCATTTAACACTTTTTACAGCCGATCACGTATAGGGCTTTTTATAATCAGTATTGTCATAATCATCATCATCAGCCCAAATAGCCACTAGCCGACTGCTAGGCCACAGGCTTACCCTAGACTAAGGCGATCAGGCTTAGTAAACCTGTCTTTTCTCAACAAGTTAAAATACATAAATTAAAAGAAAGAAAACATAAATCCTTACTATAATAATATTATAAATGCGAAAGTAACTCTGTCTGTCTGTCTGTCTGTTATGCTTTCACGCATAGAGTACTAAAACGATTTATGAAATTTGGTACATATATAGTCCAGAACCTGAGAAAGTACTTTAGGCTACTTTTTAACCGACTGCGCTATTAAGAAGAAATGGTTTACCCGTTAGACATCTACGCGGACGGAGTCGCGGGCGGAAAGCTAGTAACAAATAAATCACACTGCGGTAAGGGATATTTCACTTCCAAAACACTGCTATGCAAAAGAATTGGCAAGAATATTCAATGGCAAGTTGCTAAGCCGCCCAAACATTCCCCTTCTCAAGGGTTAGGGCGGGCGGCACCCATCGATCATCGTAAGGCGTACGGATCGACACTGACGACGCCTGAGTGTATCCGAAGCTTTATACGCACGTGTTACCGCCATTAGGTACATATATTGATACGTCTATTAGTTCAGAAGTTGATACATTAGTTTATTACAAGCACGGTAAACATTACCGAGTTACAAGCCAAGATATTAAAGGACAATGGTATGACAAATTACCAAATAAGCAACGAAATTATGCTCAATTTGTTTAGTAAATACTAGCGACCAGCCCTTGCTTTACTTCGGGCATTTCATACATAAAAACCTTCCTCTTAAATCCCTCTATGTATTACAAAAACCGCATCAAAATCCGTTGTGTAGTTTTAAAGATTTAAGCATACAAACATACAGACAGACGCGGGAAGTGACTTTGCTTTAACTATGTAGTGATTTGAGGGTAAATCTTTTGTACATTATGGAATAGCAATAAATATTTTGAGTTTGAGTTTGAGTTTGAAAATAAAAATAATTTTCTTAAAGCTATTGGGAAGAGCAAACTTAATCGATAGACGAAGAATATTCTAAATGTGCTATAGGGACAAAAAGCTAGACCAGTATTCACAGTGTCGACTCTATACTCATATTTCTAACCAAAACCTACTTAAGAATCCAACAGAGTTCCATGCAAAATCTTTATTGAAACGAAAACAACCTAAAACACATACAAATAGGTGCCGCACAATAAAAAAAAAACAATTCGATAAGCAGTTAACATTCAGAAAGGGGCACACGTAGCAAGTTGTTCACGTGAACGGCACTTGCTGTTGGTGTGTTGGGGAACATGTCGATTTGTCGGGGGAGAGTATCTAAACCCTCCCGTAGTGCATTAGCCATCCTATGTGTCTGACGTTAAACTTATGCCGATTGGGACTGACGACCAGTGAAAGCTATGCCACGGAGAAAAGATGTTTGTCTTCATTTCGTTAAGAGTTATGGAATAAAATGCTACGTAAGATTTTAGACTTTCGCGCTTTGTCACACTAAATATGTCTTTATGGGTCTAAACGCGATATTAGAAGAAGCAAGTACATAGCTACTTACTGCCCGACATTTCGACTGGGTTACACTAATCATGGTAGCCCGCGTACTAGCAATCGGAGATCGAAGTATGCGATGTTTATTCTTAAGAATATGTTTGATTAGAAAATGTTAAGAGTGACTATTGAAAACAATTTTCGTCCAGCCTCCCTGGAAAGTATATAAACAAGTTATATCTTTTAGGTACCAAAATGGTCAGGTATTCGTCATGCCAACTAAATGCTTTTCAACTAATTCTCATGTAGAAAATCTACAGACGTAATACTTAGTTATTCAAATGTATATCGATCACATTAATACTATTATTTCATTCTCTGTTAAGCCTTTTTACACCTTAGAATATCTTAGATTGACAAAAACTTAGCTTGCAGTATACACCCAGCCTTATGATCTCACAGAAGGGCAAAGTTAGTGACTATGTAGCGACTCTTCATTCCTATTAGCCGTCCCGGGATACACCGTGCTTCCGAATTGTAAGAAAAAGAAAGGTGTATTAGCTTCGGACATGGTACGAAAGTATAGAGTTTAAAATTACAAGCAGAGCACGTTATTCGATTATACTTTTCTCGTCTTTTTGAAGTTCGCAAAATATTTTTTTGTGTCTATGTCTGTGAGAAAGCTTACTTATGATAGAGTTTTACAATCCCGCAGGTGCTTTTAAATAAATATTACACAACATCACATACATAGTGTTAAAGCTACTTACCATCCCGTGGTAAGTAGCTTAATGACTTGTTGATACACAAATATACTTAGATATATTTAATAATACACCCAGACACAGAACAAACACCAATGTTAATCACACAAATAATTGTCCCGAGTGGGAATCGAACCCACGACTCTTGGTTATGAAGCTGGGTCACTAACCACTGTTCCACCGAGCCAGTACACTGTAACACTATTCAAAATCTAAGTCGCTTGGAACACAACTGAATCGAGCCAGCGGAAATTACTTTAACAAAGTACTGATATAAACGAATTACGAACATTGACGAGATTGATTCCCCACAAATTTGAGTTATAACAGTTCTTTGACGAGTTATAAAGTTGGTGGAATTCGCGGTACGGAGCGTATCTGAGAAGGGAATTGTTTGGACGACTCCAGGCGGCCATCTTGGAGACTGACAATTGTCGTAAGTTTTGCGGGGAAATTAATTCCGTATTGTCGTAAATTTTGCTTGAAACGTCATTTTGTGAATTCTACAAATTCTGTCGCTATTTTAATAAGTTGCTTAGTGTTCTCGATGGTATATTTATTTGTTTAATTGTAAGATAATAGTGAGTGAACGTTTAATCACCCTGAATTTACTGACTGGTTCACCTATTTTTTTACAGCATAAAATAAATAAATATAACATACATTGATCTCATTCCGTGGTAAGTAACTTAAGCACTTCCGTTACAGAAATCACAAACATCAATGGATACACAAATATACTCAAATACATTTAATAACACAACCAGACAAGGAACAAACATCGGTGTTCGTCACAAAAATATTTGTCCCGGGTGGAAATCAAACCCACGACCGAACCGTAGGTAGTAGTTCTGGGTCACTAACCACTGTTCCACCGAGCCGGTCAACAAAACCAACTAACTTATTTGGTCCCATTATTTTCCACATCCTTACAAGTTTCTTAATTACCTACCTAGATCCTACGGTCCTGAAAGACAGTTAAATTTAACAACCACTAGCAAGAAGTAAAATAAGTGGCTCTTTCTAAAATACAATTTTCCATTCCAAGACTTTTAAAATTACAAAAAGCATTAACACGAAAATGTGTGCCGCAATAAAAGAATATACGACCACTTTACCCTTTCCGAGTTTTAAACATGGCCCGTTTGAACAAAAATGGAATCCACATATTCTAATTTTATTATCGCCTAGCGCAAAATACTGAATCCATTCCTAGGTTATTTTAGCTTCGGCTATACCTAAACTGTTGGGTAGCTCAGAATATGCTAATCATATTGCCTCCAAAGTAGTCGGCGAATAAATTTCGTTGTTAATTAAAATATAAAACAATTAATGTGCGCGTTGGACGTTTTAGTTAAGGATTGATACACCTCCTGGGTTTTCGGAATTGTTATTACTTCCCGTTGTTAAAGTTAATATCAAAATTCAACTTCTGCCTAATCTATAATATCAAGATATATTTCAGAATGCATTGCAACGTGCAAATCTCGAGAATCATTTCGCTATTTTTTTTGTGTCATTTTTTACGGAGAAGGTCCTTACTTATTAAAAAAAAGGATTAGCGGTATGAATTCGCCAGGCACACTAGCTAATATGTAATATAATAAATACATCTTCGCGTTTCCGGAAAACAAATAGACAGACAACAAAGGATCGTACTTTGTAAGTTGTGTGTTTATTTTTCTGTCTGGGTTCTTAAAGACAAATAATAAGGCGTCCAACCTATTTCAGCCATGACGGCCGATCTCAATTGTGATCAGCCAAGTGCGCAGGACATAATATTATAGTGCACAAGTGTGCGCGCAAACACTAGTGCACGCTCTATTCCCTTACTCTCATAATTCGGTGAGACGGCAATCCGAAATGACCACGGGCGTTCAACCGCCACCTCTCTAACTCAGGGCCGAGTAATTTCATTACAGAAAAACACACACACATTTTTCGCGATCAGACTCGAACCGCGGGCCCTATCTGTCCTTTCGCAGTGCTTGACACCATAACTATCTATAATAATACTATTATATCAGGTCCAAAACTCAACAGCCTAAAGTCCCCACAACACTAACATGTAGAACAGTGTCAATAAGTCAGCACGGTGACCTTCCGACCCTGGATGCAACGGGACCAGCTGAGCGGGGTCAACGACCGCCCATATCGATCGAGGGACGCGCGAGGACGATCCACCTTCCGAACTAAACACGGTACCTGCCAATGGACTGATGTTGCTGGCAGTTTATAATTGGGTCCGATCAACTCGGTTGACAAAGTTGTGTTATAAAAAACAATAAGATTCGAAGACTCCAATTTGAATTATTCCTTCCGTTCAGTAGGGTTCGGAAAAGAGAATGATAAGCATGAAGGTGTTCTATAGTAGTAGTAGTAATAGTGTCTGATTGGCTGGATGACACATTTGGTATTAGTACTAGTGAACCTGTCAATGTTGCTGGACGCTTATGATCGGGTTGACAAAGTTCTGTTAAACAGAAACAAGATTTCATTCATTCCTTGAATTCGTTCATTCAGTAGTGTTCAGAGCAGATTATATGATAGGCTAGTAAGTGTTCTAAATGCAGTTATTTTAAATTTTTCTGATTGGCTGGATGACACATTTGGTATTGGTACCAGTGACCCTATCTCACGACTAAGGAATCGTGGGTTAGACCCACAAAATTTATTTGATAAGCATATTTTATTCCGTGCCTAAGTAACCTAAGTATGCAGTTAGGCACGGCACGGCCTATAAGTTTAGGCATTTATATCAGTACCACAGTGTGTGTTATAAGATAACTATGATAAGTGAATAAAATTTTGTTAAATGATAATTAGCTTGCAATTACTTCGAGTCTATTTATCCCAGAATCAGAACGATCTCTGTGCTGTTGTTAGATATAAATTATTTATCTATGTTCAATTCTAGTCTTCTAATATTTAAATGCAAGAGACTCAGCCTGAATACGAGTCATACATGACCAGTTTTCCTACAGGCCCAGCGCCATCTCGATCCGGCCCTGTGCGACCTTGATCCGGCCCTGTGCCAGCATAAGCCTCCATCCCGGTGACCATAGACAGCGTAATTATCATCCACACTCCACGTTACTCTTTTCGGGAGCCCGTAATGTTATGCGCATTAATTTGCGTCGGTTTCCGTTTCCGAAGCGCCATGTTGGTGTGTCATGTAAATTAAGTGTCAACTGAAAAATCGGTTACACCCCGAAATAACGCAGCTGGATTTAGAGTAGCATCGAAATATTTATTGCTTGTTTTATTCGTTACGGATGATTACAAATTAACGGTAAATTTGTTACAATAATCGATATAGTTATTAATCACCTTTAGTACTGGCGAAAGGTGTCAAGAAATATCGAAGCATCGTTTCTTTTTCCGGTATATTAAGTAGAACCTTGTACGTAAGTGAAATAACGTTACCCAACGATACTCGCAACGTGTTTAGTAACGTTATCAAGCCCTACATCCCGTTGTAGGTTAAGCTGAGAACATTTTGACTCCAGTGCAGTTATGTGGGTCACGATAAGTTCTAAATTGGCCCCGGTCTGTATTTAGGTCACGCCCTTAGCCGTCCTAGTGCCTACCTAGTGCTTGCAAGTAAAGACGAAAGTCTTGAGTTTGAGGTGCATATACATTTTTTTCACTTGCAATCCAATTTGCTTTAGGAAGTGGCTCAAAAAACGTAATGCGCTTTGATACATTGTCACTACATAGTTGAAAGCAAAGACGATTCCCGCGTCTGTCTGTATGTATGTATGAATGTAGGGAGCAGTGTTCAGTGACCTAGGTTCACTAGTCACTACCTATGATTCCAAGAGTCGTGGGTTCGGTTCTTACCCGGGACAAATATTTGTGTATGAACATCAGTCTTTGTTCCGTGTTTGAGTGTGTTATTAAATAAATATAAAATTTATTTGTGTATCGTGTCTGGGAGTGTTTTTAAATATATTTGTGTATCTGTTACGGTTAATGTGGATAGAGCGGTTATTATGTATAATTACCGGTAACTATGCATAATTATTAGTGCTCGTGGTAAAGGTGGTAAAAACTATCGAATTTATCACATATACCGGTAATAATATAAAATTACCATACCCTTTTTGTAAATGTGGTAAATAATAAAATCAAACTGACTTGACTGGCTCGGTGTTACAATGGTTTTGTTAGTGACCCTGGCTGGCGGTTGCAAGAGTCCTGGGTTCGATTCCCACTCGGGGCAAATAAATATTTGTGATGTACATCAGTGTTTGTATCGTGTCTAGATGTGATTATGTGTTTAAGTATGTATTTATAAATATTTATGTATGTTTATCAGTCTCTGCTGCCAAAAGTAGGTACAAGCTGTGCTTAGTTTGTGGAAATGTCCCAAATATTTATTTATTTATGTGAACATCTGAATCAAATGTTTATTAGGATATAAACAATTCTAGTCCTAATTATAATAAAATTTGTTTGCAAACATCGGACAAACAAAAATATTCCTCGAATATCAAGAGACCAAACCTTCTGTTCGGTTAAGCAAAACATAAAATATATTCTCATTAAATTAACAAAATATAATATGGGGGTATGTTTGTATGAAACTTTGTCAACTTTGAACGCTGGATAGTAAGATTTTGAAGGGACGTAGGTTAGGTACCGTAAAGGTGCAATAAGAAAGGATTTCCCGAAATTCTAACAGGAAACAGGAAAATTTTAAAACTGCTTTAGTTAGATGCTTGAAATTTGGCATGCAGGTACCTTAGTAAACTTAAAGCATAGTCGCAACAAGATAATGAAATTTCCACAGTAACGGGAGTTCGCGGGAAAAAGCTTTTGTATGAAAACATCTGGACCGCGTAAGATAGATGATTGAAATTTTTGCATGCATGTACCCTAATAGACGTAAAGCTTACTTGCAACGCGATATTGCAAAATTCTTACGGGATCGGAAGTTACTGGGAATAAACTTTTTGTTTCTAAAATCCTGTAGTCCACGCGAACGAAGTCGCGGGCACAGCTAGTTATAAAATAAACAAGACATCTAGAAACCAAACTTCAAGTTTGGTTTTAAAAAAAATATAATCTTATAAAAATAAAGTTGAATAAAATTAACAAATTATCAGTGGAACTCTTAAAATTCTTTTATCGTTAATATTATTTTTGCAGGTTTGAGTTTTGTGACATTTGGAATTGCAGAGTACTTGTGATTTTTGTCAGCAATGTCAACATTTACCTCAGTGGCGAGGTAGTTTTATATAATTACCGGTAAATTTTAATAATTCACTACATTTACCATGTGCGTCGGTATGTATCTATAATTACCGGGGATTATAGATAATTACCGATTGCTCACATTGACCGTAACATATCCACTGTTGATTCTTATATTCGTAACATAAGTGCTTAAGCAACTTACTATGGGATCAGATCATTATATTTGAAGTTGTGTGCTATATAAGTATTTATTTATTACTAGCTGTGCCCGCGACTCCGTTCGCGTACATTTCGATTTTTACGAAGCATTAGGTGCAATTTAAATAGCCTATCCTGTGTCCCAGATGTCTATGTGTTTTTATACCAAATTTCATCAAATTCGGATAATTGGTTTAAGAGTTATGGAGGAACATACATACATACACACATACAGAAAAAAAATCTAAAAATTGTGAAATTAGTATCAGTATCATATATTGAGCCTATAAACACAATACACTGCTGATGTCGATGTGTCCTATTCGCTACCTAAATTTAAATCTAAACTGGTAGCATTAGCTGCCAGCCCAACGTAGTTTGTCTGTTTAGTAAGCTTCATATACTAGTATAGTTTGGGTGGGTTGGCAGGTCCTGAGGTCGCATTTTCCTAGGATCTGTCAACACTCCTATTTTTTCTACTAACCGCAGCACATGCGTTGTTCTCATTTCTTTTTTTGATTGCTTTCTAATGTATAACTTCAACTGTTTGCATGCCGTGGTAGCCTTTAATTAAGGCAGCACTTCAAAATGTATTTTATACTACTAAGATCTCATTGTAATGGTGTATGCTTTGTTGGCTATCCTTAAATAAATAAATAAATAAATAAATAAATAAATATCTCTGAAAACAAACTAGTTTCCTCCATGACCGACCCTTACAGATTTATTATTAGTATAGATTTATCAAGAAGAAAGAATATAAACCAGCTGCAGTTTCAACAAGTAATAGTCAAAAACGATTTCAACATCCAAAAATAAAAATCTCATTTCCGAATGCTCGTCACGTGGTAATAAAACATGGCTGTCAAATTAAAATTAGACAACACGTTTCAACATGTTATACTAGAGCGTAAAGATCTGTAGCAGATGAACAGGTGGCAACAAGCAATTATTATTAAAAAACCTTGTTGTGTCTGTTGTTATGTTTTTTTATCTCCCATTCCGTAATAATACAAAGACTGACGGAGTGACGGGCGTAAAAGTTTTATGGATTTACTAGTGACCTGCCCTCGCTTCGCTTCGGGTATATCTCTATCTCTATATAATATATTTCAACCCCGTAAGGGATTTTACATACAGAAGTTATTTCCCAATAACTCCCGTTCCCATGGGAATTTTGTAATATCGCGTTGGAAGTAAGCTTAACGTTCATTAGGTACCTGCATGCCAAATCTCAATCGTCTATCTATATCGCAGTTTAGATTTTTTCATACAAAAGTTTTTATCCTATTACTCCCGTTCCCGTGGGAATTTTACAATATCCTGTTGAAACTAAGCTTTTAATTTATTAAGGTACCTGCATGTCAAATTTCAAGCGTCTAACTTATGCGGTTAGTATTTTTTATACAAAAGGATTTTCCCGTTATTTCCCGTTCCCGTGGGAATTTCGGGAAATCCTGTCCTAACGGATGCTTACGTCATAACATCTACCTGCATGCTAAATTTCATCTCGATCCGTCCAGTGGCTGTGACGACTTCGTCCGCGTAGAGATGTTTAACGGCTAAAACATTACTTCTTTATAGCGCAGTCGGTTAAAAAGTAGCCTATAACCGTTTCTAGGCTCTAGACTATGTCTGTACCAAATTTCGTTTAAATCGGTTCAGTACTTTTTGCGTGAAAGCGTAACAGACAGACAGACAGACAGACAGACAGACAGACAGAGTTACTTTCGCATTTATAATATTAGTAAGGATGATTGCTTTTTTTCACGAATAAATATGAGCCATTCTGTATAGCTGCTGTTTAATATACAATATTATATTAGTAGATAATTAAAAGAGAATATACAATATAAGCGCGAGCTTAAAAAAGAAAGATTAATAGGTAAGGAATTTTTTTGGAATTAGATTTCAATAAATAATTACCGTTGTTTTAAACTAATCGGATAAAAGACTTTCAATCATTTCGTACTTATTTATTTAAACATTTATATTCCCGTCCTATACATATAGATGGGAAAGAAAAAAAAAAGAATTCGTTTCCTTTTTTAAATCACGGAATCTTCAAAACATACAATCGCACCTTAATCCCTTACAAGTAAGCAGAGTCAATTCTTCCCCCCACAAAGACTCTGGCACACACGCTTTAAGCAACAAAATATAACAACTCACTCTCCCTCGGGAGCTTCGATACGAAACCTGCTCGTTCCCGACTGTAGCGGGATCGATCAGAACTTCCCGACGCGTAATGGAAGTTTAATTGTGTCCTAACCGACCTCACCTTATACGTACCAACACATTAGTCATACGTGTATACACGCTAGTATGAAGTATCATTATCGGCCCATATACGCCGTCGAGGGGCACATAAATAAATTAATAAATATTGCACAACATCACATACATTGATCTGATCCCGTGGTAAGTAGCTTAAGCTCTTGTGTTACGGATATCAGAAACAACAGTGAATACACAAATATACTTAAATATATAAATAAAACACCCAGACGCCGAACAAACACCGATGTTCGTCACACAAATATTTGTCCCGGGTGGGAGTCACCCCACGACTCTTGGAACCGTTGTCAGTGAACCTGGGTCAGTAACCACTGTTCCACCGAGCCAGTCATACATAAGAATAAGAAAAATAATACATTTACTGTCTCATATTACAAGTTTTAAAATAAAATAAAAACATCACTAGATATACAGGTTGCATGCATGAGACAAAGGGAAGGAGCTCAGGCCTCAGCTGATGTCGCTTGTTGCCAACGCTGGTTTTCAGCTACTCCCTGCCCTCTGAGAAGTTGTTTGAAGGCATAACTTGGTTGACAAAAACTGTAACTATTTTGGTGAGTACATACCATACATTCATCTATAGAACTAAATAAAATTGAAGTGTCTGTTTGTAATATTAAAATAACGACTTTTTACTAAATGGGTAAATCTATATCCGGTATCAATAAAAAAACAATACAGAAACATTTTTGTGTGTCTGTTGGTTCTCGCTAATCTCCGAAACGGCTGGACCAATTATGACAGGACTTTTACTAATGGAGAGCAAATTTTACAAGGTACATCAAAGACTATTTTAACTTCCTCATTTCCACGCGGACGGCCGCTAGTAAGTACATGAAATCACGCCTTTTCCCAGATGAGTAGGCAGAGATAAATAATCAACGTTTAATTAAGCAACGTTTTTCTTTCCGAAAGGCGTATGTAGTAGTTTGCTTGTCATCATCACCCTAATATTTAATTATATATATAACACACCCAGACTCGGAAAAAACAGGGAGATTTAACACCATTTCAATGCTATGTATCTTAACGCGTTATCAAAAAGACGATATCGAATCCCCAAGCAAAAGCCGAAATAATATTTTTCCTATTAACTTGCTTGTTTGACTAATAAATAAACCATGTCGTATTAACGTAACAAGTCGACTATATACAACGAAATTGGCATTCCTATCGTAAGAGCATATAAGGCCTAACGTCATTAATGTGAGAAGTAACCGTTTAATTATTCAGCTCCTGACGGGGCTTTACGACATTTAAATAGCCTACGATATAGTTATTATAGGGAAGGGTGTAATAGCGAAAATGTTTCGGGGATAAGTTTTTGGACTACTTCTTACTAAGGCCTAATCCACTGATGAGCAAAAGTGACATTACACGTATTGACTTAAAATGTTATTAGGTACTCTTGTGAAGGACTATATAGCGCTACCGTGTGTTAGCTATCGAACACTTTCAGACGCTAAAAACCTATCGAATTGTTAACTCATACTGTCGATTTTAGTTCTTAAAGTTACCGTTAGGGGCGCTATACCTTTTTTCATTGACATTTTTTACATAGGCGATATCGAGGCTGTCACTTTGATACTCATGGTAGCGCTATTGATCAATTTATACAATAGAAAACTGAAAGTGTCCGGGATATTTACCACGTTGTTTTGTTTTAATGAGCTCCCGATATTTCGGCACTGTTGCAATCGTCAATTAATACAACGTTAAACTGTTCAGTTCAAAGTTCTCTACCAAACGTGACCACCAACTAACAACTGCAGAATCAATTCCATCCCCACTAATGACCTAAGAAAGTACATTAAGCCATATCGACAGTGACTATTAACAATGTCGGATGTGCAAAACAGCAACTTTACAGGAGAGCTAATCAAAGTTTAATTTGGATGTATCTTTTTACTTATTTGAGGCAGGATTACAAAATTTTAGGGTTATGCTATACAAATAATGTTTGTTCAGGCCAATATTATGGGACACCGTTATTAAATGTGTAAATATGAGAAAAGTCAGTTGCGACTTTTTAACGGCTCTAAACTAATGTTAAATTGTCAGAAGTACCAGAACCGACATTTTTGCTTGTATAAAATTAATCATTGTTTGCCGGAACTGGTACTTACGACATTGTTTAGTGATTATATAAAAAAATATTAGGTCGTATGTGACAAGTAGTGGACGAAATATTAATTAAAATCACATTAAACTAACCAAAATCAGTTCGGGGTCTCTTTCCACCTATAGACCCAGACTATGTGCCGCCACGGATGCCCTCACGTCTGAGACCTATCTTAGAATTAGAGACCATAACGCCGCTTACTCCAGAGGAGTTCGAGTCGGCTGTCCTCCCTCTCTGGGCGAAGAAGACGGCCCCAGGTCCGGGCGGTGTCCCGGCCCGAGACATCGCTCTGGCCTACTCAGAACTGGAGCAGTCTTTCCGGGGTCTTCCGCCCCTCAGAGTCACCTTCCGCGTATCGGTCGATTGCGGAGTGCGATTAAACGACCATCGGCGGAGCGTGGGGCCGGACCGCTCAGAGAACCAGTTCGGATTCAGGACAGGGCGATCTACCTTATACGCCCATTGCCGATTGAAGAACCTTGAGGAGGCAGCGCGAAGAGCGACGGAGGCGAGCGCGCTGTTGGCGCAGCGTATCAGTACTTTTGTCCTGCGTTTGGCGCTGGAGAAGACCGAGGCCGTCTATTTCCATAGGCCTCGGAAAGGACCTCTCCCCAATTCGTACATCTTGATTGGGGGAGTTCGGGTGGCAATCCAGTGCTAAATGAAGTACCGTAGTAGTTAGTAAGTAAGAAGGACTAGTCTTGGATGCGCGGAGGTAGTTTGTCCCACACTTCAGAGGGCTGTCGCCGTGCCTCAAGGCAGCGGACACGTTGGGGTGGTTCTTTCCGAATATAAGAGGGCCTAGGGCCAGATACCGGCAACTCTACGCCGGCATACTCAGAAGCATGGCCCTTTATGGAGCTCTCATCTGTGCGGATTCCCTCCATGTCAGCGAGAACTCCGTCCTACTCCGTAGACCTCAGCGGGCGATAGCGTGTCGCGTGACGCGTGCCTACCGCACTGTGGGCTTTTCAGCGGTCTGTACCTTGGCAGGCCGCCGAAAAGCCTACCTTGGAAGCTGGAGGCATAGCTGCTGGCCGCGAAGTATGAGTGGCTTAAGTAGCAACGAGATCTGGGTCTTAGTCCAGTGAGGAGTTTGCGAACGGAGCTCGCGAGTTTTTGGTGTGGGCAGATAGCTTAGCCAAGTAGGTGGCAGGGCGTCATCTGTTGGATGCGCTCGGACCAGTGCTCAACAGCTGGCTCGAACGGACGGGCGGTTTCTTGTCGTTCCGTCTGGTGCAGGTGCTGACCGGGCATGGTTGCTTCGGCCACTATCTGCACCGCATTCAGCGGGAGGACGCGCCCGTTTGTCACGAGTGCGGCGCACAGGAGGACACGGCGGACCACACTCTCTTCCAGTGTCCGTCGTGGTCCGAAGAGAGGTCGGCCCTAATATCTGTGGCCGGCCCGCTGACCTCTCGCCCAATTTCTGCGAGGAATGGTAGAGGACGTAGATGTGTGGGCGGCGACTGCCTCCTTCTCCGAGTCAGTGATGACTCAAAAGGAGGCGGTAGAGAGGGAGCGTGAAGACGACCCCTTCGCGCCACCACTGCGAAGAAGGCGACTGGGCGCAGAAGGCGTGATTATGCGCGTCACATGCCGCAGTCCTACGACGGCCGGCCGGCGGCGGGTGTGGGGACACTCCCATCGGCATTACACCAACGGCCATCGTTGAGGGACGGGAGCGACCCTGTGCACGGGGTCGCCCCGTTGCCCCCCTCTGGGGACGCTTGAGGGAGACATGGAGGCTTGTCCGCCGGCGGTGTTGTGAGTGAAAGCTCTGCCAGGTACTATGACACTGCCAATAGGCGATGAGGTCCACCCCGGTATTTTAGTCGATAAACCCCCTGGGCATTACACTCCGCCCAAGAGCCGCGGCTGGCATTTACCGCCTTTTCGCCAGCCGTCGGGGAGTCCGACCCACCACCTGGAGAGCCCCCTCTCTGCTGTCATGGTACTACCGACTTATTTATAAATCTCAAACGCGTTAAATAAAATGGGATGTGGCACTACCGTCATTTGATTTCTAAATAAAAAAAATTAACAATGACGGATGTGGTACTACCGTCATAAGACCCTTTTAGAAAGCAATTAATAAAGTCAGATGTGGTACTACCGACATTTCACTTTTTTCAAAAGTAAATTAACAATGTCGGATGTGGTACTACCGACATTTAAGCCATTTGAAAAACCAATTAACAACGTCAGATGTGGTACAACTGACATTGTTAAATGCCGTACTAGGAAATATTCATAATTTATAAATTTTGCCTCAAAGTTAAATAATAAATAAATTGTCAAAATTTTAAAAGTAATATTATGATTAAAGTAATAAATAATAACATATAGCTGTTTCTACTGTAGGTTTTGCTTTGGTTTGAGAGTTATTATTGGCAGGTATACTCGAGGTAGATAGGTTCTCATCATCTTTTCTCGTGGCTAGTCTCATTAAATGTGCTGATCTTGTAGGTGTCATCGTGAATAGTGTTATAAATTATGGGATAAGAAATAAACTCTCTTAAAAACAAAGTTGCCACGCGACGTCCACTCATCCCGCTAACAATGACGGATCTGGGAGATCGCGCACGCACACCCGGCCCCGCGTCCCGCTAACAACGTCGGAAGTTATTTTCCGACGTTTTTAACGGCCTCTCTAGGTAAGATCCGACTTTCTTAATGTGATTATTTCAAAAACTATGCATGGAAATTTTTTTTTTATTTCACTGATGGTAGATCTAGTTATTAGGCATGTTTTCTGAAATAAACGAAAAAGTGAGATTTTGCAGATCCGACATTGTTAATAGTCACTGTCGATATAATGAGAAGTCGGGCTATTTGCGAGGGTATAAATTGCCGGTCGTTTCTCAAACGCTGTCAGTACATCCAGGGAAACGGCCTTACCGGAATGCAGCGATGCAAAAACGGGTGCCAAGTACCCCAACGAATATTATTTAATTTATTCTCTTATTTTTTTCTCATTGGTACTTTTGTGTATAAAAATTTTGTTTACCACCTCTTTGGTCTATTGGTAGCAAGCGCTGCGTAAGGACCAAGAGGTTCCCGTTTCGAGTCCGGGGTCGGACAACATTTGTGTAAGTTTTTCTGTTAAGAAATTACTCAGCCCGGAGTTAGGAAGTCGGCGGTTGAACGCCCGTGCCTCGGAAAGCACGTTGAGCCGGTGGTCCTGCGTCCAATCTCTCATCGGTCATGTCGGATTGCCGTCTCACCGAACTATTAGAGTAAGGGCATAGAGATTACACTTGTGTTTGCGCGCATACTTGTGCACTATAATATGTCCTGCGCAGCTGGTTGATCTTAATAGAGATCGGCCGCCATGGTTGAAATCGGTCGGTCGCCTTATTTATTTATTTCTTACTTTTGTATAACTTTGTTGATCTAAGTACTGTTTCACTCGTACCATAAACAGGTTGTTATAAGTTTGATGTATGTCTCAAGTCTCTTTGTGGGGCTTTGCAACTTTGAGAGGTTATTTTGATCTCACAGTACCTTCATACATTTGGTTTAATGACGTTACTTCGTATATTTGATCTAACTTTTGTGCTCAATGATACGTAAACATACAATGTTCAGTATTTTTCTTAACGTTAAAATATGCTAAATCAGGAGACAGCACTGGATTATATATAAATATAAAGACAAGTTGTTTCTCATCACGTATCAAGATCATCAATTAGTCAATATTAGTTCTCTCTCAAGTAAGCATAATCGTTTGAAAACATCATTAGATACTAAAACTCTAATTCATACTTAAAATTTGAAAGAAACATCAAAAAACTTCACAAAAAATCTAATAGCCCTGTTCAAAACCGTAAAAGCGAGGGAAATGAACTCATCCAGCGTTCGAGTTGAAAAATCGCGGCCATAAAAATGTAATTTAAATCATTGTCCTGATAAATGAATGGCGGAATGTTTTGCCCCTAATACAGGACCTCTGATTGGCGTATCCGCCGTAGTATCCGTCTCGCCATTGGTCCAATTAATTGTCGGTTCAAAGAAAATAATTTTACAATTTGCAAATTGAGAATTGACTGTGTATTTTGAATTTCCATTTTGAACTCAATTCTTCGCCTGCTTGTGTTCGTGAAAATATTGTGATAGGACGGTGAATTATAAATACAGGCGGGTTGTGAATTATTGAATGACGTTTTAGGAATAATGTAATTGCGGATATGTTTTTGGAAGGGAAGTTTAGATAATAATTTAACCTATTAATTTAGAAACTCTCAGAGTGAAAACACTGAGAGAATCATTGTTTGTTCCAATTGCTATCTACGGTTCCATAGCCAAAAAAATGGAACCCTTATAGATTCATCATGTCTGTCTGTCCGTCCATATGTCACAGCCATTTTTATATATTCATCTCTCAAATACATATTATGCTATCTTGTGGTCATAAAACCATTTTTTAAAAATCAAGACCTGATAAAACACACAATGACGATTTTTACTACATACCAAAATAACCTCGCATAGCAGCTCATTAATATTACCGAAGCGACATTACGTGTACCCAATTTGCACATGGCAACACTCATCAGACGCCATTGTTCGCTGTACACTGCTGTACTCCTGTTTCTGCTCGTAAAATGCGGAATGAATTTTACTGCATTTTTAGTTTTACAGCTGCCGAATTAGATTCACTGCGCGCTACGGCACGTGAGTGGCTTTGACGCCATTAAAGTATAACAATCGGAAATATTCTGTATTCATTAATAGACTAAATGGTTATATATCACTTTAGTAGTTTTCAATGACAAGAGTTGCGAAATGTAACGAAAGTAGTTTCATAACCAACATTTAGGGGAGCCAAGAGTGAGAAACCGTCAGTAAATGGAGTCACACCTCTAACGCAATTGAGTTAGATGATCAGTCAAGCCTGTACTAAGTCCATATCCCCATTGGCCATCGGATTAGCCTCTTACTCATCACGTAGTTTGCAAATCGACACCAACCTCCACTGCAAGTCAGCAACTCACTAAATTAGTCTAGAAGCGAAACGCCTATATTAACTAGTGTCAAACAGTCAGCAGCCAACTATGGCCTTCATATTGGCACAACTTAAAGTGCAACACATACCTGACTCAGGACTCTGTCCGATGGAATGCAGGTCCTGCTGCGACCGCCTCCGCTGACGATAGTCAGCCCTGTAGTCAGGCCAGCGGCCGTACTGCGCAGGCGCGTTCAGGTATTCCTGGGAGGAGAACCTGGATGCCCTGGGTGGAGAGAACCCCATCTGGCTGTAGTAGTCATGCCTGAACACCACGTCAGGGTGCCCCGTGATACCTCCAGGAGCCACCTGACTCCCAAAATGACTCCTATGGCCCAAGTATTCCGGCTTCAGAGGCGGTCCGTCAGTCAGCTCATGACCGTGGATCGAGGTAGACCGCTGAGGACCGTAGTCTCGCATCCGGTTGGAATACTCCACGCTCATGCGGTGGGGAGAGTAGTCAATGCCTCTGGGACCCATCTCGAAGTGACCGTGGGGTCGACTGTTCCGGTAGAAATGGGGGGAAAAGGGATTCTTGCTCTCCTGACTAGCAGCCCTTGCTGGACTGTAGGTTGCATCCTTCCCTTTATCATCAGGTTTCTTCTCAGAAGCATTGGCCTGAGGCTTATCAGTCCCGTTCTGGGACGGCTCCTTCTTTGGAGTGGTCTCGAGAGCTGGCCGAGGAGTTTTCTGAAGAGGAGGTGCCTCCGTCATGTCTTGCGAGGCCCTCCGGTTGAACTCCTGCACTTTTTCCGGCACAAAACCTTGTTGGGGCATTTGCGACATTTTTGTTACACTTTTTTTTTATAAAAACGACATCAAAATTCTATTATTTGGACTAGAGTTATCATATACGTATATTATAAATTCACTACACAAATAGTAGGTATATCAAAAGTCTAAATGTGTCAATAAACTACGTTATATTCTTACAAATAGTTAAATGAGACGTGCAATATTTATAGGAAAAATAATCACAACCGAATACACAGACTGTGGAGGAAATAAACACTTCAGATTTGTATATTTACACTTTTTTTAACACTTTGATGTATAAGAGTGGTGGTTGAAACGTTTATAATAAATTGTTTGAGTGGCTTCATTTGTGCAATTTTCACGTAGAGTAATGGCGGTAACGTTTTTATAGATGCAAGAGAAAAATACAGGTAATAGAAACTAGTCCTTGATAGTCGAGTGACCTGATAAATTAATCAAACATCAGTTTTACTTAATGTAAATGAATATGTCAGCTTTACCTTACCCTATACAATAGTTCATATATCCTATTATCATCAAAACTAAGCGATATACTGAACGATGCCAACTAATCAAGCATTGTATGATCACCGTCAAGAAATTGCTTCTTCATGATTCTCTGTTTTCCCGTACCACTGCGCCCTAATCTTGAACATTCGTCTTTCCGTACCTTCACGCAGACAATAAAGCACCTTATGGGTGGTAATTTTAAGGTTCTGTTTGTGAAGACAGGTGGAAATTGAGGTAGGAATTTTCGTATCCCGGGACGCATCCGGTAATTCGATTTGTTCGTCGCGTTCGTTATACGAAGCTATTATATTAGTGCGTTCCAGCCCCTTTTGTTTGCGTATGGTTTTTGCTAACAAAACGTTATTGTTACATGATTATATTCGATTTATTGATTGTCGCTGTGGTAATGAAGGTATTGTATGTATTGGCTACTTTACGATTATAATGAAAAAAATCTCGCACAAATTCAAATTCACATATTATATTAATGTGTGACTATTGACACTTCCTGAATGCATTGTGGAGTATCGAAAATATGTTAACCTTCTGTACGAAGGGGTCAACTGTATTCTATAGCAAGCAACAACT
The DNA here is from genome assembly GCA_039566165.1 of Maruca vitrata. Lineage (NCBI taxonomy): Eukaryota > Metazoa > Arthropoda > Insecta > Lepidoptera > Crambidae > Maruca > Maruca vitrata. Next base: position 13,947,002 of record CM076932.1, read on the forward strand.
TTAAAATGTCTATTGCCTAGGTACATTTAGTTATCAGCAGATTAATAGGTTTAGTTATCCTAGACTTGGTAAAGGATATGGTTTAAGATTCTCTACTTCCTAATTCAGACATTGCTTGTATTCCCAATATACACAAAGCTCTCAAAATTTGTACAGCGGAAAAAATATATGATTATCGTACAAAACTTCTGATAATGCACATAGGTTATTCCCTAACAGACTTAATTACCATGTTACCACAACTTTGATCAACAACAACAAAATTACAAGCAAACATATCCAGTCAACGCGACCCCGAACGCGACAAAACAACTGAAGTTTGTCGCGTAATGTCGCGTTTCGCTCCGTTGTGACGTCACCAATTACCGACCCGATTAATAGTCTCCGTTTACGGGACCCGCCTCTGTACTTAGCTTCATTATGTCAGCTGTTCAATTGGTTTCTCGTATTTATACTGTTCTTCTTATCGTATGGTTGATGAACAACCTGGTGTCAGAGTTTAAACCGCCCGTAGGCCTCTGACATGGCTTCACACACCGTTGAAAAATCTCTCAGGTGTGCTGGTTTCCTCACGATGTTTTCCTTCACCGTCGAATGATGGTACATATGAATTTCAAATTTGAAAAACACATTGGTACCTGGCGGGGTTTGAACTGGCGACCTCTCGCATGGCAAGCAACGACCTTAACCACTCGGCCATCGACGCTTATACTGTTCAATTGTTGCCACAAATGCGGAGAGTAGTGTGACCGTTTGACCCTTAGCTTCCCATGAATTAAAAAGAAATAGAGTCGACTTGAAAATCTCATCCTTTTATGGTCCCGTACCTAAAGGGCAAAAACGGGACCCCATTACTAAGACTTTGCTATGCATACGTCTTTCTGGCCAGAATATATGTCAAGAACGGCGTTAGCTAGACAGTTGAAATTTTCACAAATGATGCATTTCTGTTGCCTCTATAACAACAAATACAAAATAAAACGAATACATAGGTATTTTTTTTTTATTAAAAGGTTAACAAGATGACCTCACTCCACCTGATGGTTAGCGGTAGTGAGATGAAAAGAGATCCTATAAAAAAACTAGATTATTTTACAGTATTGAATAAATATTATACGGGCAGCAAAGAAAACTGCTCTTAGTAGTAGAAAAAAACTAACTACATAGCACTGATAATATGAAAACATTTGTGTTTCGAGCGAATAAACTCCAAAACTTTTTCACGGATTTTGATTAAACTTTCACGGTTTTCGCTACAACAGCTTTCAACTGGCGAAAGCTTCGCAACGAAAATCGGGAAAACCTATTCTATTTTTGGACTTTCTACAATAATCGATATACTAAACATTAGTTGCAGTACGAGAAAAAATATTACGTGAAAAAAATTGGTGTATAAAATGTTATTTCCTGTCGTGTGTATTGTTTCACGAAGTACATAATATGTTGTAGTATAATTTGTGTATTGACATAAAGCGACCTCTCCCTTAGGCGAATAACATTGCTGTTTTATTAGGGTCAGCAATAATGAATACGTTACCTTCTTAAAATCGAAAAGGCAAAAACACGTATCTACAATATGTTGCGAAAAATGTATTCTTTGTTTCGTGCTTTCTGATGAAATTAGACTAAATTAGACTAGTTTAGTTTACATACTACGTAGTAAATTAGTAAAGTTTTGTTTAGTGTATAATTACTATAGAATAGCTATCTAATTATAAGCCTAATAAAAGAAAAAATCTTAATATCAAAATGTCTTGACACAAACATAAATGTCTGTTATAACTTGAACATCATAATATTTTTTCAGTTATTTTACAAGCTCTAACGATAAACGCATAACGCCAAATATGTAGGTAGGACCCTATAATGCAACCCCTCATAGAAATTCAATTGCAAACCATTAATTTCAACTCTTGATCAACGTTAAGCCATAAACAAGCCGACCACAATGCTCACCGAGGCTTGCAAATTGTGACTCTCAGTTCTGTAGACGAAACCCAACTGACTACGAAGATTTCGTAGCCGCCGTGACCGCTACTGCCCATACCGTAGCCTCCAACACCGATATTAGTACCAGATAACCGAACTACGACGCTATTCATCCCCTATCCCTTTCACACACAGACCAAGTTTCATAGGAAAGAGCGAGAAGCGATAAGAATAGGGCTTCAGGTGGCAAATTTATGGGTTAAGTTGGAAAGTTGCCGACACTTCGGATGCTTGCTATAATTTATAGGTGCTCTATTGATAAGTCATTGAAGAAATTGACGGTATTTTTATTCAATAATTACTTCCGCTCAAGCACTATTTTTTTTTGTTAAAGGAGTAAAAATAATAAATATAAAACAAATCAAATCGATATTTTGAGGAGTAAATTAATTCCAAATGGATCTTACAATATTGCAAAGTGCTTCGTTTTTACTCTACTACTACTTTCGAACAAAAATTTGACATATTAAATTAAAAATCTGACATGTTCACAAGAGTTTGTAACGGACCCATACTTTTTAATGATCGTGATTTGTAAGTTGAACGAATAATAATAATTTAACTTGATATCTACATAACACCTGTTAGTTAACAAAGTCTAATTGCGACTTGTAAGAACAAGTGTAAGCGGACTAACGCGAACTTCTCAAGCGTGGCTGAGCCGAGCAGGATTTATGGCTAAAGTTGTCGGAGGCGTCTCGTTGACGGCAGCGGGTCACGGGTTCAAGTTTACCAGAACAAGGACTCATACCGACAGATGCGGTCTTTGTGCTTTTACTGCGAAATCTTAACTTTTACTTTGAGACTACTGTTATGTCTAACTTGCTTTAAAGCCGCGACTCTACTCTCGTGAAGGTATATATAAAATGTTACTATATTTTAAGTAATTAGGTCAAAAAGTATATAAAGCGCGACAGACAAACAGAGTTACTTCTGCCTTTACAAAATAAGTATGATTTTTCAATCACTGAAAATACGAGCTCTACTTCTTTATTTTCTTAAAGTTAAGAAAATAAAGAAGTAGAGCCGAGTCACATACAAATGATAAAATCTTAAAGATTCTTCATAACGATATTGAACGCAAACCATTATGAATACACCCGCAATTCAAAATGGATGTATGAAAGAACAACACGTTTAACGAAACATCAAACTATAAATACAAATATAAGCACAGAATCAGAACTACTGCAACAATAAAACTTGTATTAAACTGTGCCATTCAACATTCGTCGAATACACCATAGTGCTCTGAATGGAACTCGAGTTTTTTTTTTTTTATTAGACTTGGATAATTTTGTTTGAATTTTGTTCTCTCTGCCATATCACACGCGTGAATTTGTACTAACGAGACTAATTTTGTCAGCTAAAAGTAATAGATATTGTTTTTGTTTTTTCAGTATTCGGGTTTTGAACTACGATCTATAATCCTAAGATACTTTTTGAGGTTAAATTTTATTAAACTTCAAACTGGGATAAATTTCGAGTCATTGTTCATATGCAGTCTGAAATGGGCCATAGATTACGATGTAATTCAATTCAGTACAGCCGATTCTGATCAACAGTTGACTCTATTTAAAACAAATGTTATTTTAACCTCTTATTTTACAACTAACACTGGCGATTTCACACTCACGCCGTCACACAAACGTGCTAATTGGGACAGTCATATAAAATTTAACCCCTGGACTCGAAACTCGAAACTCGAACCCGCTTCAACCCTAATTGCTGTCAATAATGAACACGACGCCGCGGCGCGTAAAACAGCTACATTGTGACGCTGTCGGGCGCGGATTCGACTCCGGGTCGCTACACATTACACTTTATACTACTATTGCTTTTGGGACCAGATAAATTGATCAAACATTGTGTCCAAAACGGCGGGTGCTGGAAATCGTTTGCTCGGAAATAGTATGGTAATTGGAGCGTTCTGCTGGAAGGAATAATTTTACTGAACATTTCAACACCTGCATTTAATAGTAGAGTCAATTGATTTGATTAATACGGAAACTTCTGAGTATCTACAACCATTCAGAGCATATATTAATAAATGATATGCTATGGTAATTTATACGTATTTAAATACTTTGAGCATCAAATAGCAAAGGCAATTATGAATAAATGAATACCTACATAAAATAAGTAAAAACGATAGAAACGAGAAAGTTACATATACACTACTATTATGTACCTATTTAGAATAACATTTCATATAATACATCATTGTACTTCGACGTTGCATCCTCGAGATTTATGATAACACTGATGCAACGTCTCGTACAATGGAGGTTACGGTCAAACTTCACTTTAGGTAAGTTTGTTTTGCCATCAATTTTCTTACCATTTAAAGATTTTATTTTAGTTATCGCTCCTCCACACCCTACTTTCCTATCAAAACACAACCGACCATAAAAGTCCATTTAATCCCCATCACCATTAGATTTGAAACAATAACCATTCTGTATGAATCGATAAAAAGTACAATCTTGGCGCCATTAAAGTCGCGATGAGGCCATTCCCAGTTTATGGTGTTTCTGTGGGAAGCTGGTTTATGGCCTCGCGAAGGCCTTATGGCCTCCCGGAAGGCCTGATGGCCAAGTGAAGGCATGGCGGAAGGGTCGTAAGAAATGCATTACCGAAGTGAGGTAAGACACAGGTGGGGTAGCGTCGGGAAATCAACTCAACTGCTCAATATTTGGATGAAGCTTGACATTGTTGCGTTGTATCAAGGTAATGGTGTGACTTTAGTATTTTGTTTCAACGCGAATGTAACTATTTTAGGGTTATTTCTAGCGGCGAAACAGCAATTATTTTAAGTAACACACCAAAAATTAACGCATAACTGATGTCTGAGTCCACAAATAACCCTAAAAGTATGCCCACTCTTTTTTGTCACACTAAATGTTGAGACCTGAAGTAGTTAGCTGACGTGGCAAAAAATTTGAAACACGACTATCTGACTCAATAAGAGAGTTTAAATGTATGTTCATGTGTTTGAAATCAGTCTAGGATTCCAAAACATCCACTATTCGAGCATTCATAAAGTAGACGAAACATCGACTTTTTCATTACCCTCTTTCTCTGGAAGTAGGCTAAAAGCCAACTTCCTTGCTATCGCTACCCCATCAGCATGACGGCCCGGAATCGAAGTCATTATCTCTACGCTCCCTCCGCGCGTCCGATCCACACGCGCGCTTATTTGTTTAGAGAATTTAACTTTGCATAAAACGTTCCGCTATTATATTATCGCTTGGAATATTGATAAAATGTTTATTCTTTAAGTTTCTAAGATTTTTTTAAAAAATACGGTCCTATTTTCAATTCTGTACTCATTTAACTAAAACTTAATACAAGGAACTATGATATTAATTGATAATGTTTTTAAGAGTAACAAGCAAACCTATACACTTTTATCATAAAATAATACTAAAATCAGACCGAGATAACTATTACAGTATTTACAGTTACTTTAAACTAACATTAAAAAGTCTCTCACTAAAAGCTTACCGTATACAGGCTTTATAAAAAACTACATCAAAACAAGCGGAATAAACCATAACCATCCAATGTTAATGAAGCTTTCGCAGAGCTTCTAAAGTTCCTGTGCTTGGAGCTTTACCCAATTCTTACCGAGGTCATTGACACGCGGCGCGCATAGTAATTTGTTGTAGGTAGAAGTGCGCTGAGCGAGCGGAATGAGCGAAGTGAGCGAAATGAGCGCTTGGAGGGAGCTGAGTAAGCGATTGATACAATGAGCTGTTGATAAGGATGTGTGTGTGTTATCTGACTGCGCCAAGAAGTGCATTTTATAATTTTTCATAATAAACTAGCTTTCCGCCTACGACTCCATCCGTAGACGTTTAGCGGGTAAAACTTTACTTCTTTATAGCGCAGTCGGTTTAATAATTACTACTCAAGTATCAAATTTTATTTAAATCTGTTTAGTCTATGTGCGATTGCGTAACAGACAGAGTTACTTTAAATAAGGATTGTCTTCAATAGCATTGATTTTGTAATAAACATAAAACGTACAGTTAATTAAGTTATAGCGATTTCATTTTTACGCTCAATTTATTTAATTTGAATATTAAATGAGGGCGACAGAGACACGACACATAAATGCAATTGAACAAAATCGATTCGATTTTGTTTCTGAATGTTTCAGATCACTTTGTGAAACTTTCATCAAACATCAAACGACATTCTTTGAACATGTTTATTACACCTTTACCAACACAACTCCCCTTTTTTTTGTAATCACAAGAACACGTGGTCACGCTATTTGTATATGCGTCTGCGCCCGTGCAGCCGGCGGACTCATTCACGATCGTAAACTATAAACACACATTTACTGCACTCTTTTGAGGTCAAGCCGAAAACTCAGTACTCGTACTATCGATCTTTTTTATACCGATTATAGAAAATTGAGCAGAATCATACAGGCAAATTGGTATTTAAAATATTTTTTTAACGTTACATACGCTTGAGCACTTTTTCTTTTTATTATTTACTAGCTGTGCCAGCGACTTCGTTCACGTTTCCGTTTTTTACACATTTTCCATTGTATCTTTGCTCCTATTGGTCGCAGCGTGATGTTATATAGCCTAAATCCTTCCTCGATAAATGGTCTATACAACGCAAAAAGATTTTTTCAAATCGAACCAGTAGTTCCTGAGATTAGCGCGTTCAAACAAACAAACAAACTCTTCAGCTTTATAATATTAGTAAAGATAACTTTTTTTTCTGTTCGATAAAAATAATTACAGTAACACATTGTTCCTTGTTATCGAAGGCCATACAATCGGTAGAAACTGTCAAAACTATTAAATCAGTGTCATTGACTTTGATTTGGTGTTTTTAATGTTTTTTCAAATTTTGAATTAAATGTGTCATTGAATTGCGTAATAGTATTTGACTAGCTAAAGAAATAAGATGATTCGCTTTAACCCCCGCTAAACGTAACACATTAGCCACCCCACTTAAATCTATCCAATCCTCTATTACTGCTCTAAAGTGGTATAGACCGAATCCCTCCCCCCCCCCCCTTCGTAGCATTAAGAATCACCAACAAATGTCAAACGCAGCCAGCTCGGACACCGTGATATCCGCGGACCCGATACGCGGCTCCGGATATTATCCCTTATAAAACATGACGTGTCCGATTCATACATATTTATTGGGCTGGACTACTTCCAAGTGCCGGGATGGGGGCGTACTAGGGATGTGCTTTGGTGTCGATAGTTTCGACGTTACGACCAATAAGGTTTTTGATTTTAAACTTTAGAAATTTATGCTTTTAAAAAGTCAATCTAACCTTTGCATCTAACATACAAACGAGTAAATACAATATCATAATAGCACCCGTAAAATACACTTTCATAATAAAATCATATTCTTTCACATAAAAGGCTGGTTATACATTTTTATTTGCAAAGTAACCCTAAACAACTAAATTGAGGACAAAAAATTTGGTATAAAGTATTTGGTTCGACAAATTTTGTTAACAAAAGTCAGATATTTCAATGCGTAAACATTGTTACAATAAACAACCTTTAAACTAAAACCAATTGGTATTATTTCTGTTAACTTATCGACATGGGACAACACTATAGAACATCGGAAGTGGAACCCCCCACATCTCATCTGTCGCCGACAAATATAATGTAGGCTGCGGCATTACTCGGAGAAATCATACGGGATTGGACATTTGGGATTATCAGCCCTCATAACAGACATCCTTATCAGATAAAGCTGTAACTGTTATAGCTCTTACAATTGTAGATAATATTATCATATAATCCCTTAGAGTGAAAGAGTTTGAGTTTAGTCTTCCCCTAGCTAGAATGTGGAAGCTTAGTAAAATCCTACTAATATGATAAAAGACAAAGTTTATACGTGTGTGTGTGTGTGTGTGTGTGTGTAAGTATGTTAAGTACTATTTTACAGAAATCATACTGAACGGATTATGAAGAAACTTTATGAAGAAACATATGTATATTATCCAAAATATAATGATAACTAACTCCACGCGTACGATGTACAGGGTCAATAGGGACTATCGTGTTTGTCGACCTCATGAATTGACCTCATGAGCGTTTACCATCAGGTGGAGTGAGTTCAAACTGAGTCTTTTATAAAAAAAATGAAGTAATATGTCATAATAAAAAGTATGCAATTGAAATAAAAGTCCAAAGATATGCAATTGTTTAAGTGCCAACTTAATCACTTTCATTGAACGCAGTCAGACAATGGGGTTAACAGTTTCAAAGACGTTAATGGAGCAATGAATAACCATTCCCATTGCATTTAGTTAATGGGAGCGACAAATCTTTGTCCGCGAAACGTTTAAAACGTTTAGAGATTAAGGTAATAATTTATTTTATGTTCACTACGAAACTGTTACTCTTAGAATAAACTCTAAGAATAAATTTTGCAAAAAATCTCATTTAATTTTAAGAACTAGATGTTACGCATACATGTATGTTAACTATATTTCTAGATTAAATTACATTCCCTTATTTCTCCAGACCATTCCACCTCATCTCTAAAACGTTCCCTTAAGACATGCAATGCAAGACTACAACCAACACATAGTGCCAAGAAAACTGTAAACTAGCTAGTTTACTAGTCAGAAAGCGTATTATCCCGGGCAAGGTCATCGACCCCGAGGGTTTCCCGGGGGTATGACAGCGGAGCGATCCTACAGGACCCGTAAGGAACGGGCAGAGATATCGACACGATCGCTACTTCGCTTCATTTTACAGTTTCTTTGACGCCATATTCTTCGAACTATTGATATAGTGACTTCGACATGTGTTTGCTACTTTGTAGCTTTTGAGCTATTGAAATCAGTTTTATTTTGTTAGGCAGACTGTTCGGAAGTCAGCACTGTATAGTATTGTTACTGTAGATACTGATCTCTAGATGAATTTAAATACCATCCAAGCATTTAGATGTTAAAGATAGGGCATATTCTTTATAACTTAACAAGCCAATTCAATTTAGATAGAGATCGATCTTATCATTATTACCATTTTCAGTGGATAAGTCCATCATAATATGGATTATCATTTTCAGATAATCCATAGAAATACTTGAGAACTTATCAGGCGATCTAATTGCTATAAATTGATGACTTCTAAATAAGCCACAGGTGCCCTAACTTTTTGTTTGTAACCTTTAAAAAATACCTAGGAATCCAGCAAATATTTAATTGAAATAATATATTTGTATTATTTGAAACTCGCTCGCGAATATAACTCGCACTAGACCGCTATTTTCTCTTCATACGCGTTAAATAAATCAATCCAGCAATAACCTACAACCTTAGGCCTTACACCAACCCCATAATAGTGGGTTCTACTTTAATTCACCGCTTCCCCGGACGATGTTATCGGCACATCGCGTGTCGTTCGAAGTGAATTTACACGACTCGATCTAACCGTGTCATTACTTGGTATTGGACGGGCAACGATTAATCTTTTGATTGCTATAATCTGAAATCGAAAAGAAACGGTAGAGAAGTTAAATCAAAAGTGGGCTACTTTAAGTTTGAAACGAATAGAAGATAATATATTAAATTTATTTATATTAAATAATTCAATACTCTACTTGTTTTACTGCACGTTTCTATTTGTATGCGTAAATGGGGGACGAACCATGCTTTCCAATCTAGAGATCAGATCTCTACGTACGCATCATCATCATCATTTCAGCATATTGTTGTCTACTGTTGAACATAGACCTCCCTAATAGCTTTCTAGCTCTAGAACAAAAAGAGGCCTATCCAATAACTTTTTACTGCATATCTAGAACAAAAAGTTCATCTCCTACGACTTGCTCGGTGGAACAGTGGTTAATGACCCATGTTACACAAGCAACGGTTCCAAGAGTCTTGTGTTCGATTCCCACCCGGGACAAATATTTTGTGACGAACATCAGCGTATGTGTTATTGAATATATTTAAGTATATATTTAATAATAATAATAATAATAATAAACGTTTATTTCAGACATTCTTAGTCCATAGAGCAAACATTTTACATTACAGTCAGCGTACAAAAATTTAAAAAGATACAAGATTACAAAAAAAAAAACATACAACACAGACCTATAATATGTGCAGCCGAACCCAGTGCTTGATGAATGGATTGTCTATTTGTCCAGCGACAACGATATTTGTGTATCGCCTGTTGATCCTGATATTCGTAACACAAGTGCTGAAGCAACTTACATTGGGATCAAATTAATGTATGTGATGTTGTGTGATATTTATTTATTTATCTTCGTTTCGAATTATATTATAGTATCTCTAATGAGTTAACGTAGCACCGCGGTGCACCGTCTACATTTTTCGTATCTCTAGTTAGTTTCGTTCAGTGTAAACTCCCCAATGATCCATATCACGTCAGATCCGCCGTGATCATTTTATTTGTTTACGCAGTTCGTCCCGCATCGACCGGCCGTTGATTTGCCGCCAAAACGCGGCCGAACGCAATGTCAGACGGTATATTTAGAAGTAATAAATCAACTCTACTTACGAAACTCGGATCAGTTACGATGTGCAGTTGTTTGGAACTAAATATAAAGGGTTTTAAGGTGTGTTTTGTTTATATTATGCATTAACATGCTCAATACAAACAATATATTGCTGGGGGTTGAGTCAGGTCATGACAATGATTGATGCAACCCAAACTAATCGTTGGGCAGTATGTGCCTCTGTATTTCCTTCTGAACATAATGTTTATGCTAGAGCATAGTTCATATCAAAAATAGGTTTTATTTAAATATCACATTTAATTCAGACGCTATTAAAGATGTCATTTTTTTTTACAATAGTCAAACAACATGACCTCTCTCCACCTGATGGAAAGCGGAAGTGCGATCCAAATATGAAGTCGACAGGCACAATAGACCATATTGAGCCTGTCGCACCACCCTGAAGGCCTGCTTAAATGCCGTTTCACGCCCCAATGTCAATACTTTACTCTGATATAAACTAGCATGTAGTACTAAGATAGGGACGTGCAGGGTACTTTTGAGTGTCGGAAACTACGTACTAATTGACATTTATGTTCCGAATTTTTTATATGGATGCAAAAGATCGAAGCACTTTACTGAAAAAATAACATTTCGATCAATGCGGGACAAAATATCCTTAAAAATCAATCCTGATCAAGATAATTAAGTTTAGCAATACTCTAGCAAAACTATTAACGTTACGCTAACAACCCACAGTTCTATGGTGAATGTTAGCGATTGCACAACCCAGCAATCCTCTAAACAAACACTAGAGACAGAACAAATTGAATCTCGAAGTCTGACGTCCGCGTCCGGGAAGATCTTATTGTGTTTTATAGGCCATCTCATAGTTACACAGCCGACGGGGAAGCATACCGTATTGAAGTCAATGATTTATGTTAGACTTTTATTTACCTCTTTACTTTTTCGCCAATACCTAACCCGCGTGTTGTTAGACGGAAATGAATCACATTTAGGGACGTATCTCAAAGTGCTAATACATAGACAAATCAATGTTCATGTCAATTCGAATAGGTATATTTTAATACTCTTACGAATCGTTAGTAGAGCATTAGTTTAACATTGTATGATACTACCAGACCAAGACTGACCGTAGTACGTTAGATATGAGAAGATTATATATGAGATTTTGTATGACAATCTAGACTTTTCATATGAAAAGCCGACAAAATTATACTATACGTATCTTTTCTCATAGCAATGATGCCTAAGGACTGCATTCCGTGCATTTCTTGTATAAGTACGAAATAGTGTATTCTATTTTCAAAACAAATTTAATAAAGCCTGTATTTGCAGTAGTAAGAAATCAGGTCTGCTTCTGAAACTTCCGTAGTTGCAAAAGCTTTTCCTTTGAAAGTGACGCAAATGGAACACTTGTTTGTTTTAGTCGTTCCAGTAGACGACTTCTATGAAATAACCATTATTTGAGAGACTTCTTGCATAAACTACTATTTCTAAGTAATATTTACATAGAGCTACATTGTATAAAGAGTTTCTTAGTAAACTAAAAGCTATACAGGTCTATATTTTCTGCAAATCTTCTAGCCGCTTTGACAGTACAGCCAACACATTCCGCCGGCGAAAATTGTTACTCTTTCGCTGTTATATAGTTGAAAACTGATGCAAATATGAATAATAGTTGCAATCAAAATACGTAGAAAGAGTATTACACTATTTTATGCCCGCAGACTTCAGATTTAAGCGAAGATAGCGAGTAAATCCGCCATATCCGGCCGGGAAAACTGTTTAAAACCTCTCTAGAACCGTAAATTCGTCTTCCTATCGCCACTCCATCACGAATATGCACACCCACCACACAATTTCAACCAGCACTCGATACACCGTTCACTAGTTGCGCACCTTAGCACTAGAAGCGTGATATGTGGGTATAGGCCTCAGTTTGCCGAGACGTGCGGCGGGCGCGGCGGCAGGCGGCGACTGGGCGGGTGGTGTAACGATCACCGGGGTGCCCCGTTGTGAATCGGCCCACTACGAAGGTTACAACGGGAGTGTTTTGGTGCGCGCTCATCATTCCGCTGGTGAAGAGGTGAATGGGGGACGAAACAAAAACGAATCGTTTGCGAACAAGGAAGCGCATTCTTTTTTTTTTGCCCAAATTCAACCGTCTTTTGTTTTTGGGCGGGCGGCGCGGGCATAACAAATGCAAGTGTCGACATGGGTATGCGAGGTAAGAGATAAATCAAACAAACAAAAAAATCGAAATGTATTTTTTTTTGTTTGCGGGCGTCATGTGTCAAAACGTGGAACGACTCATCACTTTAGTGATGTTTACTCGTATAACAAAGTACAAAAAAAAATTAAGGATCTAAATTACTTTATACTAAAATAGATTTTCCTTTATAAGTATAAGTAAACAAAACTTGCCTTTTATCCACAAATAATATACCAACATTTAATGTATGAGAGTATGTTGGCATCGAAAAAAGTCAAATAGGCTACAAATGAGGTATAATTCAATATAAATTACAAGTATTATTATACATCGTCGAAAGTAGAGCTTTTACAGCATTAGTGTCGATTGTTTTTTTTATCTTTAAGGAAGGCAATTTATTTCAAAGACTTACAATATTTTCACAATTTTCATGGATATAATAATGTTTTCATCTGCCCCAAATAAGCGAATGACACGCTACGCTTCAGGGCGTTGTTAAACATGATGAAATTAAAAAGAAATTACTTATATTAATTCTGGTAATTGTTTTCGGGCGGCTACCCGGGTAATTGTGAGGGTTTTTTTATTTTTAAGGAAACATTAAAGCCAATGACAACAGGTGGTAATCGAGAAAAACAATTACAGGATACCTTAATTTCTCTTTTTTCAAATGTTTTAGTCAAGGTAGCGTACAATTGTTTTTCTTAAAAGCTAGGTATAATGAAATCCCTGTTAGGGAATAATTTAAGTCCTGGAAAAAGGAATCAGCCAGGCCGAAGGCCAAAAACTTATTTGGGGTTGAAAAACAAGCCCAATGTTACATAAATTCGAAATATAAATAGCTTAAAGTTAGAAATTTCCTTTTCAAGATCAAAATTTTGAGATAAAGAACACGTGTTTTTATAATTTCCGAAATTCCATCCCTGGAAGGGTGACAGGGGGTTCACGGGTAATTTATGTCACCCCAAATTTAACGCAACACCCTGGGCGTAAATAGTGCCTATATAAATGTTAATTTGTTTGGAAATCATCATTTCATTCCCCTCACCAACAATAGCTTGGTACTCTTATTTACTTTGACTGCTTCTTCGGTCTATATCACTATTTTGATGTCATAGTGTTGTACTAATTGAGATGTAAAGGCCTGTATCCTTTACATCTCAATTGATGATTTATATAGCATCTCGCGATCTATCACTACAATAGCTGAAATCAGTTGGACAACGATTATAAGGCGTCAAGACCAAATTACTCCTCTTGTTCCAATTTTTCCAGATAAGTATTGCTTACAAACTCATGGTTCTCCCCTAGGAATCTTGCTCAAGGTAAAAAGTAATCTCAAGGGATTCCCCAAGGTGGTATCTTTGACCCGAAACTTTTTACAAGCCTTACGAAGCGCGTTTGTAGTTTATGATTTATGGACAGAGTGACTTGAATGCTCATTCTTGTGGTTTTGACGGGATCATTTTATTTGAATATTGGAGGAGGCCTTTTAAAAGATCTATCAATTGATGCCTTTTTTCTAGTTCCAGATAACCATTTGAACTTACTTTCACTATGAGGGATCAATTATAAATACCCTACTCACCCTATTCAATTGTGAAGGATATTGTAATAGATCCCTCATCTTATTTCGTGCGAATCGAATGTAAGGCGAAATAATCTGAAGTAAAAATTTCATTAAAATTGTAATTATCAGAATGTCTTTATAAATACACAATATCGCAGCAATTTTTGAAAAGATATAACGTGCTTAAGTAAATATGTATGTATTTCCAATAAGTCCTTTGTATTGCTTAATATATTATATCAATGAACAGGTGCCTGTATGTTACATGAGGGTAATTCCATGTAAAGGCGTACTAAAGATCTATTCAATCTATTCAAAGACGTAATCAGAGGAAAAAGCGGCTTATTTGCCAATAGATAGTGTATTGATTAATTCCATTAGATTCGACTATATTAGATAAAACATAGGTAAGGTGCTAGAAAATTAGGCTATTATTGTAGGTACGTTATATTAGCTACAAACACTTGAAGATGTTTTTTTCTTCTTTGCTTTAGCAATATCAAAAATAATATTATTTGTTTAAGTAAATAAATCATCACATTCTATTTTAGATCCAGACCTGGCAATATCAAGCATCCATACACACACACCTCTTCGATTCAATATTCCTCGGCATATATTTGATTTCTATTTCAAATATCGAAGCGAATCATATGTATGTTCTATTCAATGTTTATACACACTAATTAATAAAACCATTTAGTCTCAGTTGACAAGCTCTATGGAATTTGATGTTTATGTCTTGGCCGTCTATGGTTAGATCCCAATAATACATATTTAATTGTTGTATTGTTTGTTTGAATGTTCATCTATGAAAAATAATATCAGCGATTTCATCGTTGATTTTACTATCCGTGACAGTCAATACATCTGATTAGTATCTCTAAGATACAGTGAAATAAATGCTTAAAAGTCAGAAACATACCAAAGTCATTTAGACATTCCATATCGCAAATACAATTGCGAACATTTAAGTATGCAGCCATCTTACCTCACCGCCGCCATTATTCCTTTCATCACAAGACAAACACTGCAAATAGACTTCAACCAGCAACCGACTCTACTGACCCTTATTCCAATAGACTTAAGGTCGAAAATGCGAATGTAGTTGTGTTTTGTAAACCGTCGAATGTCAGTTTTGACCGGCGACGTGGTCACTGTTAATATTTACATGTCTGCTTCGGTTCAAAAGAGTAAGGACGTGCTCCGTATCGATAGCTGCTAATCGATGTTTTTTATAATGCTTATTATTTTTGTAAGTTAATACACACTGTTATTATACTTGTAATCTGCAAACTTGTAGAAAGCCTGATCTATTAATAAGAACATATTGTATTTTGAAAATTGTTAAAGATATAATGATACTTTCAGCTTGAAAAAACATACCTATGTGTTGTTACTTTCAAATAAACGAGAATCATTTACATCTATTTTGGAATATTTTGAAAGCCCATTGCCCAGATATCGCCTTTTTAAACCTTAATGATAAATTAATAACCCATAAATACCAGTGTCGACAAGTGTGCAATGTCCTATAATGCCGATGTACCATCGATGTCACAATGGGACGCGAGCAAACGAAGCAAAGCAATCACAGCGGCCATTGCTGTTATTTCAAATTCATACGTTAATACGTGCCCGATTTCAACACTCTATTGGAAATAATTGCGTGTTTATTTTTCAGTTTATCTTCATTGATGTGTTAATTGCATTGGTAATGCATACAACTATGATTGCTGACAGATATTATTTTTTATTTGATATATTACATTAAAGTGACAAATTTGTGACAACTAGCAAAAGTATTTGGGTTTATTGTTTTATTATGGCACATATAACATTATTTTAAGGTTAAGATCTGAATCACGAAATAAACGTAAAATAATAAAAACTGTTTTAACACCATACAATCAATTTGACTAGACATTGAACATATTTATAAATGCTCCTGTTTCAACTGCAATGTTCAACTTTAATATTATCCAATTTGAGGTACAAAAAGAAAAAGTTCTTGCCCTCATTTCCCATCACTACAAGACGCGAGGCGTAGACGGCGCGGCCGCGACCCCCGTAGCGCCGTAGCCTCGTAGCCCCCTCGACTACGCCGCTACGGCGTAGTTAAGGATTCCGTAATGGCGGCAAATGGGGTGTCTTGCTGTCAAGTTACATCTGATATATTCAGGAGGTGCTGAACGACGCGTATTTCAGTCGCGTATGAATCGATTGTGTAAGGAATACCGTAGCTTTCATAATAGTCTGATTTCTTGAAGAGTTTATAATAGAGCGACGGATAATATTCTAAGCCAGTAATGAGCCATAAGAATAACACTACACATCAAATAAACCAAACTATACCCAAATCAGGTGCATATCTTTTTGTAACTGTCTATTCAGATCCAGCTATTTTCATAAGTAACACACATTCATTTTCTGCCTTTCAACGAAACATTCACCAAAAAATTAAAACAAAATATATTGAAACATTAATGTAAGTTCGCTTGAAAGCTTACAAATTGGACAATCCGATCGCATTGAGCGGAACAAGTCGGAACAAATGCTAACGTCGATTGATTTACGCCGATCCGAAGAGATAAATGGCTTCGCTGCTTTTTAATTGTATTCTTTTATTCTGCATTTAGAGATGCGGTTTGCTGCTACGCTTTCACAGAAAATACTCTTGAAACTGTTTCATTGTTATGATTTAGTATATGGAGCATTTTACATCCCATATTATGAGTTAGTTTAAGCACACGTATCAACATGTAAATGACGTGGCTAGCGTGGTTTTTTACTTTTTTATTTTTGTTTTTTTTGTTCGATTCTGGGCTGGACGTGGCACTGGTTTGCGTACGTTCCATTCCTTTTTATTTTTTGTAGTTTTCCGTATCTGTACCTTTGTATTTCTTTTATAACCTCTGTCATTCTTTTTTGTATCTTTGTTTTTGTTTTTCCATTCCCTGTATTGTATTTGTAAATTGCACCATGTTATTTGTGTGATGTAAATATTTTTATTTGTTTTATTTGTTTATATCTATATCACTTATTTATTTTTATGCGTAGTTAAGTTATTATTTATTATTTAGATGATTTGTTGTTAGATTAAGATATATATATTTTTTTAGGCATCGTTTATGTGTAAGTTACTACAGTCACTCGGGGTACGGCCAGAATACCAGCGCTGCAGCGGCTCTCGGGCTGATGCGGCATATGCTGAGGCCTGTACCTCGTTGACCACTTATGAAGTCCATAGATATGTGTTCTATTTCTTTGTGTGCGTTTTGTGTCTTGTGTGTGTATCTATGTGTCATTGTTACCATAAGTCGTGGTCAATAAAAGTTTTTCTTTCTTTCTTTCTTTTCTTTCTTTCTTTACATGTAGTATCAAACGTCACATAGTATGTTAATGACTGGTACGGTGGAACAGCGGTTCACCACCTACGGTTCCAAGAGTCGTGGGTTTGATTCCCGATCGTGACAAATATTTGTGTGATAAACATCGGTATTTGTTCCGTGTCTGGGTAATTCATCTACACTAATCTACACTAATATTATAAAGAGGAAAGATTTGTATTTTTGTATTTTTGTATGTTTGTAATGAATAAACTCAAAAACTACTGGACCGATTGCAATAATTTTTTCACCATTAGAAAGCTGCATTATTCAGAAGTTACATAGGCTATATAATATCACGCTAGGTCCTATAGTTGTGGAGCAGTAACCGAAAATGTTTCAAAAACGGGGGAAAGTATCGTTTCTGAGGCCTTCCGTGGCGTGCGCTGAGCATATAGTTAAAGTTATACAAAAATGCTCTGTGGATAAATTGTTCATCTTAACATTATCTTTAAAAAAGTCCGCGAGAGCATATGTCTACCTTTTATAGTTTACCCAATCGTTTTAATGATTTAGATGTTTGCTCCAAAGTAATCTTCTATTTTATATACCAGGTGGGAGACATTTTGTCGACCGGTTGCTGTTACCACCATACAGTTGTGTAAAACCCGCCAAGTGACTCTGACCTCTCTTGGTCAGGTCGCGTTCCGGGATCAGCACTGTACGAACCGGAGCCAGGGGGGACCATTGGTGATTTCGAGTCGACAACATTTATCCGCAAAATTCGGATTGTCGAGTATTTTGTTAAATTCAAAATGTGTTGACAGACGAATCACAGTCACCATCTTGCCTGAATTATTGAGTGAATATTATCAAAACTATTTTTCTTCAGTTATTGACGTTTCGCGGAAACATTGCTTTTGACACATTTTTTATGATATACTCTTTCGGGGCGATAACAGATACTGATGAAGAATACATAATATAATTTTATAAGGACCTTTGCCAAATTCTAGGATTGACTGACCTATCGACGCGCAGCCTAAACGGCTAAACGTAGGCACTTCAAATTTGGACCGGACGTAGCTTAGGTACCATAGAGGTGCACTAAGAAAGGAATTCTCGAAATTCTCACGGGAACGGGAATAATCGGGAAAATCCTTTTGTATGAAAAATCTAAACCGCTGAAGTAAGATGCTGTAAATTTGACATGCAGGTACCATAGTAAACTTAAAGCTTAGGTGAAACAGGATATTGAAAAATTCTTACGGGAACGGGAGTTAGCAGGATAAACTTTTATGTTAAATCCTGTAGTCCACGCGAACGAAGTCGCGGGCACAGCTATTCATTATAAAAAATTCAAGTCCGTTAAGTATCATTTTAAATATAACCTCCAGCGTTAAGTTTCAAACAAATCATTTAGTGTGAATTACACATAAAATAGCGATTTCACGCTTCCACACAAAAACGGGAAAAACCGATTCTTTTGTGCGGTAAAACGCCGCCACTTTATTTTCTCTGCGGTCCGCGTCGACCGCCCGCGGAACACGCAACTTGCTTTATGGACTAAAGAGAAACAAATAGATAAAGAGAGATCGGTTTATAATTATAATAACAAACGACTCGAAAAACGCGTCCTTACTAGATGACCAAAAGATGTGGTCACAATCGCATGGACATTTCATAAATAAACAACATCACATACATTGTTCTGATTCCAAAATAAGCTTAAGCACTTGTGTTACGGATATCAGAAACAACAGTGGTAAACAGTATATACTCAAATGTTTTTATAATACGCCCAGACACGGAACCAACATCGATATTTGTCACACAAATATTCATACAGGTGGTAATCAAACCTACGACACTTGAAATCGTCGCCAGAGTAACCACTATTCCACAAAGCCAGTCTTGTCATTTGATGTAGTCAAGACCGACTGGGTGAAGAAATCTGATGCGTGGAGAGCTTGTCGTAATAAAGAAATTATGTACAAAACAGGCCTAGTCTCAACCAATCTCTAACTGTAAATTTAGATTATGAGGAAAAGTTTTATGAAGCCGAGCATCCTCTATATGCCGTACCAATTTGTACAGCCAAAAGGACATTACACCTACAAACATAATTTGTCAACATTTTCTAACGAAGTATAAGTCAACAACCATCCAATTTTGCGTGTACTTTTATTGCTAGCCGTACCTTGAAGACTTATCAAAAGACTCATCCCTTTCAAGCAGCCTTAAGACACGATCTGTTTCGAAAAGCCTTCGACATGGAAATCTTATTAAGAGCAGTCTGGGGGGAGGACACACTCGGGACTATCTCGAGATAACGTGATTTAGGCTACATACACACTTTACTGATAAGTCCGATTTATAAAGTTTGATAACAATATTAGTTTCTATTTCCGTTTTCGGCTTTGGCTTAAAATCTTAATAGAGATCAACAAACTGCTCAGTAAGATACAGGTGTCAATAGTTTGCAAGTGTGTTTCTAGAGTTAACCTATACAGGTTCTTGAGATACAAGTAACAGATAGGGAAGTTAGTAATAGAGTCGCATGTTTACTCTTTAGGCATGGGACCCTAAAAATCATCACCACCATCTAAATAACACAGGAAGAGAAACTGACTGACTGAAGTGACATATCAACGCACCGCCTAAACGGCTAAATGTAGACACTTAAAATTCAGAGGGGACGTAGCTTAGGTACCGCAGAGGTGCACTAAGAAAGGGATTTCCAAAAATCCCACGAGAACGGGAATTAACGGGAAAATCCTTTTGTGTGAAAAATCTATACTGCTTAAGTTAGACGTTAGATTTTAGTAAACGTAAAGTTTTTATGCAACGCGATATTGCAAAATTCCCACAGGAACAGAATTAATTGGGAATAAACTTTTTTATGTAAAACCCTGTAGTCCACGCGAACGAAGTCGCGGTTACAGCTAATCCCTTATAAAAGGTTGAACTAAATTGTAATTTGTCTTTTTTTGCGATTTATTTAAATAATTTACATATAATTGCATACACCTAATGTTATCTAAGCACAGTCTCCGATGTATCCCCACCTCTACAAAGGGTGGCCAAGTGTCGCGGCGTGCGAAGGACAGGTCCGCTAACGACCTTTATTATCTGTGAGGGCTTCCACACAAAACCAGAATCCTACGACCGCATGTATTAAGGAGAGAGAAAAACATCTCTTAAATCTGTAGAAAAATCCGATGTAACAACTACTAAACAACTCTATCTATGTACGTAAATTTTATTCTTTTATTGAGGTTACTCCAACTCTGTAAATTGTTTTTATGTGCTTAAAGAACATCTATCTTCTGTACACGAAAAACATACTTTTCTATGGAAATTGTGTAGTGACAGAAAAAATATTCTCGCTATTCATTCACGTCTACCACCCAACTAAAACCAATTGCTGCATAGTATTGTTTCTAGGATAATTTGATTACATAATTTTGTTAAATGTAATATTCTCGAATATTTGAGTGCCTAAACATTAGAATATTCAAATAAATCAAACAAAAGTCAATGCATAGCCTCGAATAAGACATTAAAGTTGATAATGTGTACGCATCGTTAAAGCTCCATAGCTAGCGGAGGCGTGGCGGAGGCAGCTCATTACAAAGGCCTCATTAATGGCCCTTATTATAACATTTCAAGGTAATTGTATACGAAAAGTTCTACACATATACTTCAAGAATAAATTGTACATTATACACTTTTAAAGCCATGTGATGGAAATTAGATACACCAATATTGAGAGTAAGAGTGCAAACGAGAATAGGTGTAATAAAAAGCCGTAACTCTTATTAGTATTTTTTTATACAAGTAGACTCTCGGGATGACCTCAATCCACCTAATGGTAAGCGGTCGTGAGATCCTCATTATTATGTCGATAGGCACAATTATTGAACCTATTTAGGGTTACGAATTCTAAGAGAAAACATGAGCTGGAAGAGCTGGGTATTTACTGTAACTACTTATAATAATAATTGTGCCTTTAAAAAAAAATACTAGCTTTCCGCCCGCCACTTCGTCCGCGTAGAGACGTTTAACGGGTAAAACATTACTTCTTTATAGCGCAGTCGGTTAAAAAGTAGCCTATAACATTTCCTAGGCTTTGGACTATATCTGTGCCAAATTTCGTTTAAATCTGTTCAGTACTATATGCGTGAAAGCGTAACAGACAGACAGAGTTACTTTCGCATTTATAATATTAGTAAGGATTTTGTGCGCCAAACCTCATTCTATCTTAAACGCATACCTACACTAACATAACATAAAGCATGAGAGGTCTGGCAATCAGAATACAGAACGAATTTAATTCCACGTACTAGAATATAAAATTAAATTAATTTCGTGCTAGCATCCTCATTTATCACTCCTCAAGAACATAACCTGTTACTCACTCCTAAAAACTATGAGGCACACAAAGGTACCAGCCGGCATAAATTGATTCCCTCCCTAGAGGGCCAGTCGACCGGTAAATTACTCACATTAACTACAAAAACACACGATTTTCAATCTTAACTAGCAGCATTAAAATCCATTTTCTTTTACACAGATGTTGGGGAAACATTAGACATCTTAAAACAATTTTGCACTTTGACTGCATTGGGATAAAGCTCGTTTTGGAATAGAATCAAAATGTGCATATGAAAACTTCTTTTTAACTTTGCTTGGGGTTGTTTGTAAGTTTGGGTTATGAAAGTAAGATATTTGCTAAGTAAAGCTTAAGTTATTTACAGCGTTTTTCTTTGGCAGATGAAACAGTGAGAATTTAAGTGCCGCGTAGGGTTTTATCGTAAAGTTTTCTTGCATAGAGTCTGGAGACTGCTCTACACTGATGAGGTAGGAGTCTGCATTGCTGAGCAATTGCACTAATGTTGCAATCCGATTAGTTTGAACGTACGTGTGTGGGTTTAAATCCCCGAGCACAAGAGTAAGTAAGTAATGTATTTTTAAATCCTGTGTTGTTTTACACTATACTATACGTTTAGCCTTTTACAACGTGGCTAACAGGTGTGCTAGACTGTTGTAATGAGCAGGTGCACGCATGACGACTAATAACAAATTGTATGTAATGTTTCAAGCTGTGGCGCGCCTTGGAAAGAACGTTAAGGCAGTGGTCCCGCGCTCGATCTCTCATCGGTCATGTCGGTTTGCCGTCTCACCGAACTATGAGAGTAAAGGACCAGGGAGCGCACTTGTGTTTGCGCGCTCACTTGTTCACTATAATATGACGCAGTTGGATGATCCCAATAGAGATCAGCCGCCATGGATAATAAAAGTATTTTTTAGGTTTTCGTAACTAAAAGGTTAAAACGGGACCCTAGGCTATTACTAAAACCCTATTACGTTCGTCTATTTGTCTCTAAGCTGTATCTCATAAACCGTTATAGCTAGAACGCTGAAATTTTCACCACTGATGTATTTCGTTTCCGCTATAACAACAAAAACTAAAATTTTAAAAGGTAATCTACTAAGGTAAAAAAACGTTTTTTTTTTAAATTAGTACGAACTCTTCCTGCGCGAGTCCCACTTGAACTTGGCCGTGTTTTTTACTTATTTATCACTTACCTTTCCCATGCAGCTGCTGCCGGTTCTCGGTGCCCTTGAGGCTCTCAGCTGTGTGCAGGAGCTCATCCAGCTGGGGCTTCTTCTGTTCCAGCTCTCGAAGCACACCCTGGAACAAGAGGATACAGGTCAGACTGGAAACTAGGTCTTGTAGGTTAGTCCAGAAACCAGGTCTTGTAGGATGGAGATAGGTAATCACTACATAGTATAAAGCAAAGTCGCTTCCCGCGTCTGTGTATGATTAAATCTCTAAGACTACACAACGGATTTTGATGGGTTTCTTTAATAGATAGAGGGATTAAAGAGGAAGATTTCGTCTATAATGTACCCGAAGCGAAGAGAGGGCGAGTCATTAGTATAGAATACAGGTTAGTCTGAAAGCCAGGTTTTGTCGGATAAAGATAGGTAATAAAATATATTATAGACTTTATTGTACTTACAGCAGAAGAATTTACATTTGATCGAGGCTTTACTTATTAGGGCCTCGGTTTTGTTGTATCTTTCGACGCAATAAATTATTTATCCATAAACTAAAGTAGACATGGTCAGATAGAACTAACAATATACTAGCACCTTGTTGTGTTTAATAAAATCAACTGTATTTTTGTAGAAGTTAATGGTATCTTAATCTTAAAACTGGGGCTACAGATGATTTTGTTTAAGTAAAATATGTCATTGACATATCTGCGATGTTTATTATGACATTACTTTTTTTAAAAATAATAATGGCAATAGATGTTGGTTCGGAATAATAAAAATCATGACAATTTAATAATTGAAGTAAGATTTCGGACTTTCGCGATCCATTACAATAAATATTAGTGTAGTCTAAAATGAACCCGAATACAGTGAGTGTTGTGTGTCGGAGTAATGTGGTTAGCTGTACAAATGACATAAGTGCAGATGAAGACGGGTGGCGCCAGTTCGCTTGCGACCATGATTGGTGTAACCCAGTCAAAACGTCGGGCAGTAAGTAGCTAGAGAGGTTTGGAGGAGACCTTTGCCCAGCAGCGGGATGATACAGGTTAAGTAAAAAATAACGCGTGTTACCCCTTAAAGACTAATATTTAGCTAAATATTGAAGGTTGATATACATAGAGCTACTTCCGGTCACTGCTAGCTATTCGCCATTTGTATTTGTCCGTTCGAGGCGCAAACACATCGACCGCCCCGCATCCATTACGCCGCGACAACGCGCCCACTAATGTTTGTTTAGCTGTTTCCTTGACTTTAGGGCTGAGACTACTTTCGAACTTCGTCCCTCTTTAGTAACTGTCATGTGCAAGAAAGAAATATTTGGGAAAAAATTGCTTCAGCAGTAGTGTAAGAAAATTATACAAGCTTTACCGCCAATGCTGATTAATTTTGACATTTTTCTCTTAATAACGCTTACACTGACTGGCTCGGAAGAACAGTGGTTCCAATAGTCGTGGGTTCGACTCCCACACGGGACAAATATTTGTGTGATGAACATCGGTGTTTGTTCCTGGATGTGATTATGTATTTAAGTACGTATTTATAAATATCTAACTATGTATGTATATCAGTCTCTGACGCCCATAGTACAAGCTCTGCTTAGTATGGGGTCAGATGAGCAGATTTTCCAATAAATCTAAGAAAAATCCCTATAATCAAGTTATGCCGACCGTCACATGTCACCCTGTTCGAACTACCCGATTCCTTGGCCCGTAAATAAGGTAGATAAAAGTCGGTTACTGAAGGGTCACGTGATGCCTGAAGGATGAGGAACAATGGACCAAGAGCTTAACTGGCTTAATCACTGAACTAAAAGTTTCTGAACAGGATAAGCTGGAAGCGGCCGGAAATAAGGGTCTATTAGAGGTCAGAGAATCAATAATGTTTGTTATTACGAAGACTGTAGCATGTAATGAAGTTTTTTTTTTTACTATTTGTACTATCAATGGACGAGGCTATTGTTTGCTAATGTAGGTATGCATGAAACAAAACAATCAAATTCAATGTAAAAATTTCTTAATTATTAGGCATTTACATAAATCGTCGGTACAGTAAGTAATATAGTGATTCTACCACCGGATCGGAACGCTGATTCAACCGAGAAGACACCGACTAGAAACTTGCTAGTTACTCGATGGTTTTATTTTAATATAATATGTATTATATATCACAACAATCACAACTGTCTGTCCGGTGGTTGGTGAACGGTATACGGGTAAGCGACCCCGGCTCCTCGAGCTACTATCGACTCAGTCCAAATCATCCGACGCGATAGTATCCTTCCTCCCCTTTTCCTTCCCCCGTCATATTATTATATCCTTGCTTCTCGTGGGAACGCATTGACTTTGTTAAAACAATGCACAAGGCAGAATGGCGGCTACGTGGTCCACAACCCGTCACGTCACGTTTCCCACAGAGGTGAAAAGTGGATCGCTGGAAGTGATTTCTGCCTACCCCTCTGGGAAAAAGGCGTGATTTTATGTATGTACGAGTATGTATGTATTATATATTTTAATTTGACGTAAGATTCGGTACAACAATATAAAATGTACTGTTATTACTCTTCAGAAACACAATGCTGTGTTTTCTTACGCTTCCTTTCCATCTAACAAACAAACACAAATGTACTGTAAACCTAATCTCCCCAACTCGGATGTCGCCGCCAATTCGCGAAGACAAAATTCATTAACCTTTTTCCTGCGGTCCTCGCTCCTCATACCTAGCGGCTGCAGCGCATTGTGTCTGAGGTGAGCTCGGGTCAAACGCTGCGAGCGCGCTAATGACTCCTTACGGCTGTGCCCTGTTTACCCTATACACTTTGCTAGACCACTTTATGAAATAAAATCAAAAAATCAATTTTAAAGAAAAAAATACTTTCTTATTTGTCACTTATGACACGCACTAGCCAGGCGATCTCGGCAAAAGAATTCATTTCAAGCAGTTAAGTTGTTTAGGACAAACAAACAAAGATCATACAAAGATATACAAAATCATTACCCTTCCTGTGGTTTTTCAAGACGAAAACGTATATAAAAATCAAATTAGATGTCAGCAAGTTCCTATATTTAAAGGAAAAATTTTTTTTTGTGGCCTATGTCTCTCCTAAGGCACAAACCAGACCATCTCGGCAAGGAATTTTATTTCAAGCAGTTCAGTTGTAAACATATTATGTATCGACAAAATCATTACCCTACCTGTGGTTTTGTAAGTCGTAGTCGGATGAAAAGCACAAATTTGATGTCATCAAGTTCCTAAGTTCCCTATTGGTCCGGAATCAATTCATTAACCCTTTTCCTGCGGTCCTTACTCCTAGCAGCTTGTGGCGCATTGTGTCTGAGGTGAGTCCGGGACGGATCCGTTCGTGTGACGAACATCGGTGTTTGTTCTGTGTCCGGGTATTTTATTGATATATTGAAGTATATTTATGTATCCACTGTTATTTATTATTATTTAGTTATGGTAGACAATATGTTATTCAACACGGGATCAGATCAATGTATGTAAATGTATTTGTTTAAATTAAAATCTGACCCTAGTAGACCTAAAAGAACTGCAAAGAAAACAAAATATATGAGTGCCCTTCGAGAGCCCACTGTAGAAAAGTAAACAAAGTAATATCACACATAGACAAGGACTAACAAGTGGTCAACGAGGTACAGGCCTCAGCGTTTGCCACAATAGCCCGAGAGCCGCTGCAGCGCTGGTATCATGGCTATACCCAGAGTGACAAAAAGCAATTAAGCCAAATACAAAAAACATAACTTTAAATACGGCTCAACTAAACCACTGCCCACACTTTTACCGACGAACACTCCAATAATAATGACATACGAATTTAGGTCACGCGTTTGAAGGGGTAAGCACCGCCCCGTGTTACCCTCTCTGTGCATTTTACCCTAACTCCCCTCGTCCAAACGAGGCACGAGCCATTTCCTCGTTCGAACGAGGCTCGAGATTAATCAACGCCCAGATAGAGCGCCTGGTCGTTACGACTCACGTCAATGGAGGGCCTTATTAGACATATAATACTTAGCAAGTATGTCTAATTCAATATAATAAATATGAGCAGTCGATGGGGCCGTTGGTCTCTTGGTGGAGGGAGATCAGTAGCGCTACCAAGAGTTTAAAAGTGACAGACTCGATATCGGCTATGTAAATATGTCTATGAGAAACTTGTACAGCGCCCCTTGCGGTACCGCTAAGAACTAAGATCGGCAGTATGAAAAAAACTATTCGATAGGATTTTAACGTACGTAAGTTTTCGATAGCTAACTCACAGTTCGTCTTCCGGGTCGGGTAGGTATTTGTGTGAGATTTTTTGGCAAGAAATTAATTGATTCGGAGACAAGTAGTTAGAGTTAAATATTACTACTGTGCCAGCAATTTAAGCTGTTGGTCCTGCGCCTCACTCGAGACGATAGTTGTGTGATGAAGTATTGTATTTGTTTCATATCTTGTCGTGTTTCTTGATCTGTTTAGTATATTTCTCTACGTATATATCTGTTTTGTTCTGACACCCTTATCACAAAGCCTAAGTCCTAAAGCAAATTAACGCAGTACCAGAGGGTTTGTGATGTGTTTAGATATTTATTTATTTCTTACATAAAATGGTTTCAAAAGAACCGTGTGGGGGTCGCCTAAAGCGATGTGAATAGGTGGAATTTAATAACACTCGCTTAAATCACGGGTTTGTTTTTATGACCGGGGCCATGACGGCCGGGATAGGCTACTTCATTTGAAGAGCTACGTCACAGAATATAGGGATCTACAGAATCCAAAAGGGAGTAGTTCGAAAGATGCTTGCTCAAATACTTTACTATATACACTTTTGGTGTTTTCGTGTATAAAATTGTAATTTGCTATCAAAATCAGTAAGAAATTATAAATATTTGCTGGCTTAAATAAATAAATAATACACAACATCACATACAATGATCCGATACAGTGGTAAGCTTAAGCACTTGTGCAACGGATATCAAAAACAACAATAGTATACAGAAATATACTATAATATACGTACAAAAAAGACGTCCAGACATTTATCACACAAATATTTGTCCCGAGCGGAAATCGAATCCAAGACTCCTAGAGTAAGAAACAGGTTCAGTATCCTACTTTTCAAGATGTTTTGTTATACAGATAGGCTATACGCCATCGTTCCAGTGCATTATAATCGGGTAAATAAAAAATCCTTTGACAATTACAAACTTGATTATAACATCAAATGTTATAACTTAAAATGGAATAGCGGGTGAAATGACGTCATTCGTGACGTCACCACCGCACGCGCAATTAGCCCACGCCGCGAATGTAAAATGGCGGATAATTGTGTTCTAAACTACACCCAATTACGAGACGCGATTCGTTTAACGTACAATTAGGATTGAATTTCATTACCATCAAACAATACGAGATACAACATCATTATCATCAGTTGGTGAAAAGTAATATTTAAAATGCCATGGTAACACTCATTTTGTTATGAAAATGTTCGGGATAGTTATTCGCAAACAGTGTCGAAATTACAGGGCTCGAAAAAATAAGAAAACATGATAAATCCTACTATTACCCCAAGAGCTGACAGGCATTTTTGAGTACATCCTTGAGGCACATTGAAAATATTATTGTTGATTAGTTGCGAATGTGTGGATGATGAAATGGCCGACCTGGCTGGGAGGTTGCGGGGCGTTAATGAGCTATGAATTTTTTAATTCGCAATTTTTCTCATGCAGAAAATGTTCTTGAGGCACTTTGAATCTTACAGCATTTTAAAGTCTGATGTTTAATTAAACGATATATCATAATGCCAGGCGATTTGGTTGGGATTTAAATGGTGACAGGCGATTTAAAGTTATAAATATTTTTTTTGCGCAAAAAATGTACTTGAGGCAAGCTGGGATCTATACACAATAATTGTTGTGTTGATAAGATGCCATATATCAAATGACAGGCCGTTCTGGCGGTTATTTAATCTTGCCAGGTGATATCATTTTATTATTATTTATTATAAAAAATAATTTTTTACAAAAAATTTTTGATATACTTTTTATGTAATTTTTTTATTCATCGATATCTGATGGAATCTCCTCGTCGCTTGTGAACTCGTCCATAGAGTTGAGTTCTATGAACTCTTCTTCATTGTCTGAAAATAAATAAAAAATTTAACAAATGTGAAATACAATTAATAGTGCGAGTATTTAACAAATCTTATTACATACCTGTAGCATTTTCATCAGAGTGTTCAAATGTCCCAGGACCAATTGCATCGATAACTAATTGCGGCATGCAATCCCAATCAAACCAAACCAATAAAAATCCAGTTTATCCTCCTTCTGCTGCCATCCATGTTCAGTGGGTACTAGGTTACTTGGAAAACGTAAATGTGCATTTCTCCAGATACTTGTAACATATTGAGCTCTTAAAAGCTGTTGGTGCAACTCTGCTTTACATGGTGGTAACGTAGACGGACCATAGTTTTTGACAGTTTTTTTGAAAGGCTCTTCCGTGCTCTTAGCTTTAAATGTCTTGCAAAATTTTTCAAACCGTGCTATGTTTATATCTGCGATATTATTGACACCGTACATTTCACACACGAACTTCTCAAGCATGTTAAAACCTCATTGCGTAAATCTGTCGTATGCGCACATCCTAGATCAATAAACGCTTTTTGATACAGTTTATTTTTCATTGATAGTTGGAAAGGCCTCCGCTTGCCTTTATTAAAAAATGAAGGATTTTAGTCACACTGCATGAAAGCCAGGCAAACTTGCGCATACTGAATTTCCGAATTTGGCATATAATTGTGATATATCAATTAATCTTCTTCTATTTCCAGTGCCGCTATGCCGCTCACTCGCACTCACAGGCAACTATTATTATCACCTGGCAAGATTAAATAACCGCCAGAACGGCCTGTCATTTGATATATGGCATCTTATCAACACAACAATTATTGTGTATAGATCCCAGCTTGCCTCAAGTACATTTTTTGCGCAAAAAAAATATAACTTTAAATCGCCTGTCACCATTTAAATCCCAACCAAATCGCCTGGCATTATGATATATCGTTTAATTAAACATCAGACTTTAAAATGCTGTAAGATTCAAAGTGCCTCAAGAACATTTTCTGCATGAGAAAAATTGCGAATTAAAAAATTCATAGCTCATTAACGCCCCGCAACCTCCCAGCCAGGTCGGCCATTTCATCATCCACACATTCGCAACTAATCAACAATAATATTTTCAATGTGCCTCAAGGATGTACTCAAAAATGCCTGTCAGCTCTCCGGCTATATTGTTCGAGCAATTTTTTCGACATTTTTAGATTTCTAATAAAATAATCGTCTTTTGTATTTGAGTGTTGTAATTGACGATTTATAAACATAATAAACGCTGATTTTAGTCCAGATACAGAATATTTTTAGAAACTTAAGAGGCAGGCCTTTAGAAAACATAAACAATTTCACATTTTCTTGCACAACTCTTCCTCACGCAAATAATTTTTAAATTCCAGTGACAGCAAGTAGCAGTCTCTATAAGGCTAATTAATCCAACAGAAAACAAAATTCTCTGTTT
Organism: Maruca vitrata; assembly: GCA_039566165.1. Lineage (NCBI taxonomy): Eukaryota > Metazoa > Arthropoda > Insecta > Lepidoptera > Crambidae > Maruca > Maruca vitrata. The sequence continues at coordinate 13,977,744 of CM076932.1, forward strand.
CAGAAGCTACTATAGAATCTAATTATTTATCTTTATGAATACTCATACATAAAAATGCCTAACAAAAGATCTTCACCCTCGGCGAAGGGCCGGTAATCGTTACATCACGGTCATCCAATATTATGGGTAAGTTTTATGTTGTTATGGGAACTGTGGGAAACACCATTGTTTCCGATGGGATAAAATATCATGTGCGTTTTCAAATTGGATCCTGGGGTTAGGGGATAAAGTCCAATTTTATATTACAACGGTATGGTACGGTATCGGTTAGATTTACGATACTAATAGAACATATGAGTGAGTAAACTTTGTACCCATGTATGGACTAAAGAATAACGAATGCTAGACATTTTCATCACTCACTACTACTACAACTACTCATAATGATTTATCAAACATACGCGTTTATACAAATTTGAACTGATATGATTAGTAATGATGATTAATAGTTACTATATCCGATATATTTCCCATGTATTACTTTTTTGATGAGTGTCTGATATTTTGGATTGCCGTCTGACCGAATAATGAGAGTGCACTTGTGTTTGCGCGCACACTTGTGCACTATAATATGTGCTGCGCACTTGGCTGATCTCAACTGATCGGCCGCCATGGCGGTCGGATCCTTATTTCGGCACTATACCAAGTGTCAAGATCACGTGACCATGGCACATCCCATTTTTGAACTGTCTATTTCTTGTGGTTTGTTTTTCCACCTTTTATAACTGTCATTTATTATCAAAGGGTATCTTATTCAGGTATAATGTGGGAAACGTTTCATCGTTCGTGTTCCAGCTGCCATAATCTGAGAGAAAAATAAAAGTACCATTTTCTTGGAAGAGGTTACAAAGGGCACACGCTCTACGTGGAGATTGATACGGTTGCTAGAACTACAGAGAAGAAATAAAGTTAATGTGAATGTATTTATTTATACATGGTTTTGAATATGGAACTACGAAAAGATAAAACCATAATAACAATATTTTCATATTTTACGACAAAGATGATATAAGTGAGAGTCATCCACTTCCCCGGAAGGCCGGTGATGATTGTAAGGCTACTCCAAGCCGTCATCGTAGTCAATCAGGAAGAAAAGAGCATTCAATAAGAAATCAGTCCTGAACAAAGTAACACATTCTGGGATATTCTCAAAATCTTAACACTACTACTAAGACATGACCTACATTTACATTACTCAAGTCAGCAGTAATAAAAAACCTCACAGTTATACGTATAATTAAATTTTCCCGTAATTGGACAGATCTACCAAACTATTTTAGTTCTCCGTAGTAATTGGGTTTTTTTTAAAATAGCAAGCCCAGATATTATTTCCAGCTAAAATTGGGTTGCAAAGTTTTGGACTTAGACAGATACTTATAGCTTCGCCGTGGTTCTTTGAGAATTACATTAATATGAATGGAATTTATATTGCCTGCTTAAGTTTAACGTGTAACATGACAATCAATGGCGGGTTTTATCGCCTTTAAATCTATACTAATATTATAAAGCTGAAGACTTTGTTTGTTTGAACGCGCTGATCTCAGGAACTACTGGTTCGATTTGAATAATTATTTTTGTGTTGGAAAGACCATAATTATAGACCATTATATGAGAAAGGCTTTATCTATATTACATCACGCTGTGACTAATAGGAGCAAAAAAACAATGGAAAATGTGTAAAAAAACGGGGGAAAACGCGGACGATGTCGCTGGCACAGCTTATAGTTTTCTAAATGTTTAAAATTTGTTGATTTATTCAGAGTTCTATTGTAAACTTTCAAATAGGAAAGACATAATTTTATTTACTGGAATTGTTTTTTGTTCTTTTACTATCAATGGGGAATCGGTATTCCATTTAATTACGGATAGCGACCCGCCCTCGCTTCGCTTCGGGGATATCTCTATCTGTATGTTATATATTTTAACCCCGTAAGAGAAATCGATTTTTTTTATCTAAAAAAAGCCTATGACACTCTGGAATAGTGTGGAAAGCTACACTATCCCTGAGTGTCATAGGCTTTTTAACAGTAAAAGATTTTTTCAAATCGGTGCAGTAGTTTCGGAGCCTATTCGAAACAAACAAACAAACAAAAAATCAAACCTTTCCTCTTTATTATATTATTATATGTATATACAGGGTGTCCCAAAAGTAGTGTCAAGCGGAAATCCTGAGATAGAACATCCTGTGGGGCATCCGAAACACCCCCATGTATGTTCCGCGATTTTTTATAGTTTTCGAGTTATGATTATTTTTCTAAAATTTTGAGAACAACTGACCTAACCGACTAAAAATATTGTAGAGAAAAAAGTATTTGACTTTTTTGAGTAATTCTTTTTGCAAATCAATTTTCATGAGTTTTTCTTTAATGCCTAAAATATTTGTCTCCATAACTTATATGGAAAATATCAAAATTATGGTACAAACTGAAAAGTTACGTTCTGTAAAAAATGTCTTACAATTTCAACGTTAAATTTAAAATATAAGGAGGTAGTTGCATGGCTCCTAAATAACTTTAAAAACTGCGCTAGACTCTCAACTTTCATAATCATTAATAAAAACTGGTACTTAATGGGCTACTTTTGCTGAAATCGGACTACAAAGACAGAGAGGTGGAAAAATCATAAAATTAGCCATTTGAATACGAAGTATTATTTGGACATTTTATTATTCCGAAAGTTAGTCAGTTTGTTAACAAACCTAAATTTAATACAGGAGCACTCAGATGCAAACATTTGGATGATTTTTTTTGTTTAATTTAAGTTTCATTGCGCTAACACTGTTTTCACATGCAATACCTTTGTTACGACGAACTTGACGAACTTTGCTTTCTTTACGGACTTTAATAAACTTTTACTTATAAACTTTTTACAATAAATAATCAAAAACGATAATTTTTTTTTTAATAAAGTTCCCATTTTTAAACTTAATTAATTTTTTAAGTATCACAAATTAAACTTTCAAGTGGTTATTTCTTAGCATTTCTGGTATAATTTTGATTGTTAACAATCTTATTAAGTTTAGAAATAATAAAATGTCCAAATAATACTTCATATTCAAATAGCAAATTTTATGATTTTTCCACCTCTCTGTCTTTGAAGTCCGATTTCAGCAAAAGTAGCCCATTAAGTACCAGTTTTTATTAATAACTAGCTGACCCGGCAGACTTCGTACTGCCTCATCGAAAAATAAAAGACCTAATCTTTTGTATAAAATGATTTTAAAACAAACAAATCGAATCCGTATTTAATAAAAAAGCATTTATTGAATAAAGCATGAATTATCTATATATATAAAAATCAATCGCTGTTCGTTAGTCTCGCTAAAACTCGAGAATTGGAATGCAGCTCGTTCAAGAATCACAGGAGCACTGCGTCTGCGGATTCGCTCAATTTCATTATGTCTAGCTTGCTGTTGTTGTGTTTGATGTGCACGAACTCGTTGCATTCTAAGCCTATCTCCTACATTGTCACTCACTATACCAGAGCCGCTCTAAGTTGGCCGATTTGCTACATGTCAGACTGACTGCACTAGTCTTTGAGTATAAAGCCACTGGAGATGCCTTACACGGGCGACCCCTCCGGCAAAGTACATTGGTCAACTGTTCAAACACGTTTAATAAAACTACTTGTCGCTGCACCACCGCCATTTTGCATTGATCCCTGTCGCGTGACGTTACTCTTGAAAAATGGTTAGTTGTGCAGTATTCTCATGTAAAAGGCGATCGAGAGCTCAAATTCGCAACAAGAGCGCGTTTAGTATCATATCTAAGTGTTTTTATTAACTTTTAAACGTGTATTTAAGAAGAATTGCCATTTAAATAAAAAGTCGTTGCGATACGTAAACGACAGAAAAAAATAAACAAGAATACAGTGGTACGGGGGCTAGTGATGTCACAAAGTCAAAAAAGCGACTCGACATTTGAATGAATCATTCACTCCCTGCAGTTAGTTGTATAATCCGTTTTTTACTTTAATTTTGAATTAAATAAAAGGTCTAAACATATGTTATATTTAAATCTTGTAAGATGAATTAGAAAAATTACTTTTCTTTCCTCTGGTCATACGATATTGAAATTTAGTCTGAAAATTAAAAGAAATTCTGTGACTCCCTTAGAGATATTTTTAAAGACATAGATATTTTAACCGTATCCTCTCAGTACATTTTGGACTGTATCTTATATGTTTACAAGAACATACAATCATTTAATATCGGATCCTCACCATTTTAACACCAGTAATAAACATAAGTTTGCCGTTTCAAGGCTCAGGCTTCAAAAGACTGGAAAGTCGTTCTTGGGTTTAAGCATAAAATTATTTAATAAGATCCCACAAAATGTTATTGAATTACAATAATCAGTACAAGATAGTTCAGTTCATTCACCAAACTGATTTTATTTTATTCTTTGTGTCATCACTATTTTTCGTATGTGTGTTGCGTAGTTACGTGAAAACTTTGTTTCCGTGCGTGTATTGTTTGAAGTGTTGAACATTTTTGTACTGTGCGTTTATCGTTACACCAAAATTTGTGTCTGTTGAGTTATTAATTTTTTGGTGGTCTGCTGTACGTGTTTACCTCGCCCCCGCTAAAAGTGGCGAAAAAATTTGTTAGAAGCGTTGACGTTATGGCATCTCCAGTGGCTTTATACTCAAAGGCACTAGTGAGGACAACGGTAAAATTGCCGAAGTATATAAGTAACAGTTATTTCCACTTTATAACCAAGCAAGGTCTAATTATAACAAATTTTTATTAAAAACATTAATTCACATCCAAAGATTGAATTTAAGTTCCTTATTTATAAATATATTTATTTTTAAAATACAATACTTATTAAATCCTTCATCCTATTTTTAAAAATACCTGGTGAGTATTACCCACTACGTCACTATGAAAACGTGTCAAACGGCGTAACCTTGTAAAAGCGTAATACAGAGTGGAAATTTTACGTTTTCTTTTTATAATTCAATTATTTTAGGTAATAAAAGACAAATAACTAGATAATTATACCGGAGCCGTTCTTAGAAGACTGATTTGACACTTTTTATTTTATATTTTGCATTTATCCTTGTTAAGAGGAACATATTTACGCGAATCATAAAGAACAACTTTTAAAAATGATACGTTATTTCAAAATTTCAAATGCACATAATTATATAATTATTTGTCTTTTATTACGTAAACTAAATAAATTATAAAAGAAAACGTAAAATTTCCACTCTGTATTACGCTTTTACAAGGTTACGCCGTTTGACACGTTTTCATAGTGACGTAGTGGGTAATACTCACCAGGTATTTTTTAAAATAGGATGAAGGATTTAATAAGTATTGTATTTTAAAAATAAATATATTTATAAATAAGGAACTTAAATTCAATCTTTTGGATGTGAATTAATGTTTTTAATAAAAATTTGTTATAATTAGACCTTGTTTGGTTATAAAGTGGAAATAACTGTTACTTATATACTTCGGCAATTTTACCCTTGTCCCTCACTAGTGCAGTCAGTCTAACATGTAGCAAATCGGCCAACTTAGAGCGGCTCTGGTATAAAGAACGCAATTCTGACATAGCAATACGACTATTTTCTTGATCTCTCTGTCTCTGGTCATCAGTGCGGTTAGCACGTGAGGTAGCTCTTCGCACATTTGATTGACTACGACGACCTACGTTAGGTCGTCTTCTCCTCGGCATCGTAAATTGTAATTGAGAAAATTTCCCGCTTATTTAGCAGTAAAGTGTCACTATCACAAAAAAGAGCACATTACTTGGAATGTCACTATCACAAAGGATCACCAAAGTAAAGAAAGTTCTCGCGCACGTAGCCACAAAGATAGAAGGATGCACTCATAGATATCGTAACTCGTATAACACAATATAATATCGTAATACTTTTTTCCGTGCTCTGACTGAAAAGCGACAGACAGGATGGATTGACATATTAGTTGGTTGTCAAATCTAATGTCAAATATTATGATTGCGTTCAGAAATTTAACTTAAGATTTATAATTTAACGTTTGTGACAAAACTTAAGATTTATCTTTCGATTTCTATATAGTCTTATTAAAAAAATAATCGGACAGATTAACAACTGAAGTTAGCTAAAATTAATTTTCGCGAAGCTACATGAAGCTATGAGACTATGCAATTTTGTCGCGTTCGCGATTCACTTTCACTTTTGTTGAGTTTCGAACGCGATATTAGATCCTCCAACGCGCATGGGAATTTGAACTTTATACAGCGGTAATAAATTACAAATTGACTCTCCATTTTATTTAGAAAACGTTTGTATGGGAAATAGAAAAATACTGTTTTGAGGATTTTCCCGGCAATTATTCGAATTTTTCTCACCTTTTAAACCTTCCCTAGACCTCCACGAATAATTCAAGACCAAGATAAGATAAATCCGTTCAGCCATTCTCGAGTTTTAGCGAGACTAACGAACAGCGATTGATTTTTATATATATATAGATTATGAAAGCTGAGAGTCTAGCTCAGTTTTTAAAGTTACTTAGGAGCCATGCAGCTACCTCCTAATATTTTAAATTTAACGTTGAAATTGTAAGAAATTATTTACAGAACGTAACTTTTCAGTTTGTACCATAATTTTGATATTTTCCATATAAGTTATGGAGACAAATATTTTAGGCATTAAAGAAAAACTCATGAAAATTGATTTGCAAAAAGAATTACTCAAAAAAGTCAAATACTTTTTTCTCTACAATATTTTTAGTCGGTTAGGTCAGTTGTTCTCAAAATTTTAGAAAAATAATCATAACTCGAAAACTATAAAAAATCGCGGAACATACATGGGGGTGTTTCGGATGCCCCACGAGGTGTTCTATCTCAGGACTTCCGCTTGACACTACTTTTTGGGACACCCTGTATATTATATTACATATTACATTGACTCCCCCGTACCCCAGTGATGCTTACATGGAGCCTACATCGCATGCTGGCTAACTGAGCGCGGTGGCGGCAACCACGCGACTTTTTTCTAATACTTGCATTTTTAAACTCGTGATATCTTCCGAATGAAATGTCCGAATTGAATAATTCAAAAAGTCATAAATAGGTATTGAAGCCGTCTTGCATATAAAGTAATTTATTTTGATAAGGATTAATACCAAGGTACAAATAAAGAGCCTTTTCATGTGGCGGCATATAAATTAAATTTTTCGAATAAAAAACCGCTTACTGTGACATAACTATAATATTTAGACATATGCTGTCGCGACACTTTTTATAGATAATGATAAGTTCTACAAAGTCGTAGTAAATGATTTTGTTCTATCATCAATAGTTTTCGCAGCGTACGCGACGTAAGGAATTTTTCAGGTAAATTTTTTACACCTTGGGTTACATTATTGGAGTTTTAGTAAGGATCCCTAATTTTTTTAAAAATATTATATAGCCTATGTAACTTCTGAATAATGCAGCTTTTTAATGGTGAAAAAATTATTGCAATCGGTCCAGTAGTTTTTGAGTTTATTCATTACAAACATACAAAAATACAAAAATACAAAAATACAAAAATACAAAAATACAAATCTTTCCTCTTTATAATATTAGTATAGATTAGTATAGAAGTATAGACTAGTATAGATGTTACCGGAAATGTATGTAATCCGTCATTGTATACAATTCCTAGGAAATGTATATAATTCCTAAAATCGCACGGAAATGTGTGAAATAAATTACACATTACACATTTCCTAGGAAATCTATACATTTCCTAAATAGCAGTCGGAAATGTAAAAAATTAAGATATTAGTGAGTACGCGACGGCGAGACGAAAGGTATTGCTTCGCCTGATCGGGGGATCGCGAAGTTCCTTGTAAATTTCCTCTTATTGGTGTAGTTTGGACTAAAACCGATGATGAACTCTATGGTATTGTTACCAAGAACGGTATCTTAAAACAATTATATTGTCGATCTCAGAATAATGAGTGTCCAAAGTTCTTCTTGATGCAAACGATGTACCGAGTACCGAGATTGCACTACGGTCAGTTGCCAACTTGTAATACACTGGAACCGGCCAGGGATTTAAGAAGTGCCTTTGCAATACAAGCTGTGCTACAGCATGATCTGTGTTTTTAAAAAAAGACACTTAAACACGCTTCTATTGGTTCACGTAAAAGTCAAAAATAAATAAAGGGTCGTTAAAGTTGTCTCTATTTCTGAGCTGAGGTGTAAACGATGTGCTTTTAATTATTATATTTGATTGCAAAAGCACGGGGCGCTGGAACAGGTAGGATTTTTAGTATACCATGCTGAGAAATAAAGGTAAGCGATGTTTCAGGAAGCAGGTTACAGAGATCGGTGCTTTAATTAGAGAACGTCGCAGCACGACTGCAGGCTCTACATTAAACAATCTATTCAAAATACCAGTCAACAGTGGCAAAATATAGAGTTCATATTCGTGTATTTGTTTACAAGAAAGTCTTTCCTGCTTTTACAATCAAAAATATAATTAAAAGCACATAGTTTACACCCCAGCCCAGAATAGAGACAACTTGAACGACTCGTAATTTATTTTTGACTTTTACGTGCACTATTTAATATAGAGTTTAATAGTGTTTTTTTACACTTTTTAGTATTTGCTCACAGTATTAAAATACCTTTCCAACCAGTCCAAAATAAGGCTATGATACGATCATCCATCATAAAGTTCCAGTTCATATCTTTCGGCTCCATTATCAGATCAGCTCGACAGTACCATATTATTGTATTGTCATCAAAATCACATACGATTGTAAATTTTCATAACTCTCCGATCTTAAGAAGATCTTTCAATTTATTTTTTTGCATACATACATACAGGCCAACCTAATAAAACCAGGTAATAAAATCGTGATTTTTTAAAATTAATAACGTGTTTTACTATAGAAAGCATTTACTTTACACATTTCCTAATACGATTTAGGAATTTTATACAATTCCGAGGAAATGTACACATTTCCTAGGATATCTATGCATTGAATAATTTTTCAAACAATATTTTATACATTTCCTAAACAGTTTAGGAATTGTACACATTTCCTAGGAATTGTATACAATTCCTTGATTTCATACATTTCCGGTAACATAGATATAGATATAGATCAGTTTTGTTTAACTTTGTAATTTTAAAAAAGGGGAGAAAAATACGAAAATCTTCCCCGTTTTTTATGTTAAGGGTCCTTACCTCTTAGTTGCAATTATTACTAAGAGAACCAAGTGCCGGAAAATACGTTACGAATAATAAAGCAACTCATTGAATAACATTATAAAGGGATAATGGCGTGATGTCAGTTCCCGGCGGCTGCCTCAGCCAGAATGCCGACTTGGGTCCCCCCCTCCCCTTATCGATCCCACCTCCAGCCGACTGCGTAGCACCGAACCTGCGTACCTGGACCTCACCTGAAGGGCCGTCCCGGAACACGCACTGAGCATTTAAGGTCCACATCCCGGTATCCAAAGGCCATATCTAAATGGACGCCCCGGCTCACCAACTAATTCCATCAGACCTCCCTTACCCTTCCCACTCAGAGCTATCCCAGGCCTCACAGAAGGGATACGTTGAAGTGCTAAAGGTCCATTTAACCTGGTGATCCCCACTCTTAGCAGGTGGAAAATCTTGCAATTTTTATAGCAGCAACGCGGGAAAACGATTTTGTCTTTATAATTCGACGCAAATATTTATTGTTACTTTTACGGGATTACTCGAGGGTAATGAAGTGTCGTTTTTTTTACGCTTTCGAGACAATTTGGTGTTTTAACGTTTTTGATATGGATTGAGACGTTTTTTTCCAAGTTGATTGATATAAATTGTGTATTTTTTGAAAGCGGTTTAACTAAGCAATAATGAGAAATCCCTGGTGATAAATTAACATATTTATAAGTAAATTTTCAATTTTATATTTAAATTTATATTATTGATAAGTTCTACAAAATTATTTAACTAACAAAAAATCTACAACATACTTTTGGGAGACGCGTAATAAACTATTCACTCTCGATTTTACATTAAAAATAACTAAACTTGTATCGCCCTAACTTAGATACCTACCTGACGAAATATAACTCACCTAAAGAAAGAAAAAGTAATGTATTTGAGGTGTTTAATGCCTTTTCCATATAATTGAGTTCCCAGCACATTATCATAAAGATATGAAATGATTTATTTCTCCAAATTGACTGTCGGGAAATCTTTTTCTCGGTTATTTTTTGCACATTCTTATCGCGTAAAGCCTGGTATGAAAGGTGCCGCAAAAAATGTGAGTGACGAGGAGAAAACTACATAATTTGGGAAACTAAACACGTCCAAATTGAATGAAAGAAATGTGGGAAAGTAAGAGAGGGTCGTTTTAGAAATGTGAAGGTGGGACTCCAAGTCTTACATGTACCTACAATACATACATTGCACATTTTTTGTTTTCATAAAAATAATGATGTCCTCGTTATAAATGTAGACAGAAGCAACGTTTTTGGGACTCAACATATACTATATGTAAAGTATGTAGTTACGTCTTCGTACCGTCTAGTTCTAGAATTCTTACCTTGTAGTTCTATTAAAAATTTACAACAGTTATCTGGTTGTGTGTGTAACCATTAATCTATACAACTCAATAAAATTTAAAATTGTAATATAAAAATAACGGATTTTTACTAAATAAGTATGAATAAATCTACATATATCGGGTACCAATAACAAAAACATGATTATTATATTTTCTATCTGTCTGTCAGTCTGTTTGTTTCAACTAATCTCGATCGAATCTCGACGACCTAAACCACTGTACAAAAATGAGCGGAGTAGAATCGGGGGGAGACGCTCTGTAGGGCTACCATGAGTTTAAAACTTACGCACTCGATATCGCCTACGTAAATATGTCTATGAAAAACTTATACAGCGCCGCTGGTGGTTACGCGAAGAACTAAAATCGGCCGTATGAAAAAAACAACTCGATAGGTTTTTAACGTACGTAAGTTTTCGATAGCCAACTCATGGTAGGCCCTCTGATCAAAACCTAAAGGCTACGGGTGTCTACAGCTCGTATAATATTTATACGAGCTATAATATAATATTTTTTTTATATATCTTTTCACGATAACTCTGTGTGCTAAGGTTATAAGGTAGCGTTCAATGAAGCGCATATACGCCCGTCATCCACACGTCGAATGATCGTTTAAAAAACGCCGTAAGCAATGGCTCTAAGAATGATTTTGCCAAATCAGTCGTCGCGGCATGGCGACACACGTGGCAAGGATGCCCGTCGCCGCACATGTGCCGTGCCGCGCGTTGCCTGGCAACCGGCCCTGCCTCCCTACCGGAAGGGTGAGGGGTAGTGATGCCACGGGGGGGTGAGCTATCGATGAAATGTGGTTTTTGAATTTTGTGTACCAGGTATTTTTTTGACGTGACAACGTCTTAAATTAGGTTGCGGCTGGGAGTCACTTATGAAAAAGTGTAACGCTCGGTAACGTTACGATGAGTCACCGAACGAGAGAGAGGCCCGCCGAATGCCTTGCGTCTCTCTCCCACTCAACTATGATCGGTCTGCCGCGCGCGCAGCACTAGAGAATTAGACGTTGTCTCGTAAAATCTTCGCCCGTAAAACCGACTTTACAGGCAACCATTTTTTTTACTTTATTTTTTGTTTGTTCGTATTGAGTTATTATTAGGAAGACACTTAGTTTTAGTAGCTTACGGACTCTTTCTATGAGCTCTAATGTAAACTCAAAATAGGGAAAAAAATACAAAGACACCTCTTTGGGCTAGGACTTGACATGAATAATTGGAATAATTTTTTTAATTATGTATGCTTTTTTGGTGTTTGGTTTGGTATAATTATATCTGAAAATATATACCTAAACAAGTGTTTCCAGTGCAAGATAATAAAATGAAATGTGAGCACAATCACTCATCTAATCACACTAAAAACTTATCATTACATTTTATGCACACAAATGTATGTTTTCACGACAAAAATAACTCTTTCCTATACGACCCTGTATGCAAACCAAGTACATACCAAAATTATAACGTGACGTTTAAGTATCGACTACAGTCTGTAATACATCACTAGACCCCACGCATGCGCAAACAGAAACATCTGGTCATACAAAGCTCTTTTTGACGTTTACCGGTAGACCAGTCGTGGTCGAGATCCGTTCAGGAGCAGACGATGACAAGAATATGATGATGATTACGATTTTAGAACGATGTTCATGGCTTAACTGAGAAAATAAGCGCGAGTAGAGTTATTACAAACCAGCATTTAAATTAGTAAATGAAAAAGATATTCAAGTATAATAAAATTAGTTAAGTAACATATTAGATATATAATATCTAAGGGAATAGAAATAGTTAATGAAAATAATAACTTTTAAATATCATGATTCAAAACAGAGTATGTTCGGAATATCGGACAGTTGACCGTGATCATGGCGCTTGCAACAGTACCGAAATATCGAGAGCTCATTAAAATAGAACAACATGGTAAATATACCGGAAACACTCCAGTTTTCTATTGAAAATAATAATATAAAATACCTATTACGAATAAAATATTCTTCATTGCATAAAGTAAAAGTTTTGTACTGGCCCTGTTTCCTAAAATAAAGCACACGTAACGCCATCTGGTAGCGCACCCTGAAACTATGAAGCCGAATGCGAAAGTCACCCCAACCATCGTAACATGTCTGGGGTGAGTAGTTAGTACCTTTAATATTAGAAAGATGGCGTATAGTAAGGGTTACTATGACTTGTACGGGATGTAACGTAGCTAGGGGTAAGAGCTATCCGCTCCCCCGCAAGTCCAGTGATGATGACGAGCCTACTCCAAGCAAGCCATCATTCTAAGTCAGTTAGAAAAAAAAACAGGAAGTAGTAAAAAATCCACGTTGTTCACTAAACCGTATCCTACGGAATAAACGTTGGACAGGTGGACACTTGTGTTAAAAGGTGTTAGACCGATTTCTTCCATGGCGGCCGATCTGACCGCATGATTTAAATTTTACTGCACAAGTTAGAGCGCCACTCTTAAATCGGTGAGACGGCAATCCGACGTGACCGATGAGAGATCAAGGGGTACGATCACCGCCTTAGAGTGCTTCCCGAGGCACAGACTATCCACCAAACTACCTGATTCCATGTCATATTTTCAATGAAAACTGCCAAAAAATTTGGCATCTTAGTCCTTACGCGGCGAATTCCACCAATAGACCAACGACGCAGTCTGCCAAGTATTATAGGTACCTTATAAAAAAATGGCAAAGTCATTTCATCTCACCGTAGTGTTCTCTATAACTGTAACGCTAACACAAGGCCCAGGGCACATCTCCTATTCCCCCCACGCGCCTATCGGTATTCCATTTGTGGGTCTTAGCGCCACGGACGTTTAATTAATATTTAATAATCAGCCCCACTTCCCCTTTTTCTTGGCAGGAAGAATTTTATCAAAATTCCGGCAAAAGTTCAATGTTCCCGCTCACTGTGCGGATCGAATATTAATGTTTTAGTATTGAATCCTGTTTTGCTTTAATCAAGCTTCGCTGAAAAACTGTTAATTACACTGTTTCAAATTTTGTGGAACTAGAACGGATGAGGGAATGTTTTCCCAGAGTTATGTATGTACGACAGTATTTTTTTGCTTTTGTTCCCTTTTCGCTACGGGCCATAAAATAAATGACGATAAACTATGTTTCTGTTGCATACAATGCGTGAGATTTTACAGAATAATGTTTCAAATGTAATTTGATCAAAAATCAAAAGATACTTCACGTAATTCACATACTTTCATGCGACAATAGATGTGGGGATCAAGATTCATGGATCAAACAAAAACCAACTAAAAAAATTAAAATCACATAATTTTAACATTAAATGCCGGGAAAATTACAATCTATACACTAATTATGCTAACTGATTTATATAGAATCATTCATAAGCAAAGATAAATAAAGAAAACTTCTCAATGTACTGATTACTGCATAATAATAACGCCACATTTTGAGCCGATTGCAACAGCTCCTTCACTTTAATCCCAAGACTAAGTCACAAAGTGTAATATCAAAATTTCCATGTTACAGCAAAGAACAAAAAAGTCGTATTTAAAGTTGCCGGTTGAAAGGCAGCGGCGTCTGGCGAAATCTCATTTGCATTAATGCATACAAGAGACCATGCAGTTCCGAAGAGATGCATATTAGATCATGCCTTTCAAGACCGTTGCGACATACCGTGCTCTTAAGGTTAGGTACAGGGAGACTAACTTACTTCTTTCGTCAAGCTTTTTTTCTACTTTTCTATACGTTACACAAGACAAGTTTATAAGCCCCTTGTACCATAGAATATGTTAAACACGCTACATATTTAGAACAACACCATATTACCAACAGCCTCTAGCTGACATTAATGGCTGATGTTGAATGAATGCCCCATTCCGCTAACAGCTATTTATAGACGCTTCGCGACACAAGGGTTAAGGGACACAAGGGTTTGTGCCCCACTGGGGTCCTCCGACCACTGCCTGGTGGGTGCAACAGTGCCATGCACCGCTCCCCCACAACCCGTGGAGGTGACGCGGAGACTGTGGCGCTACTCGTCGGCAGATTGGGATGGTTTGCGTGAATACTTCGCATCCATCCCTTGGGGGCAGTGCTGCTTTGGAGGAAGTGATCCCACGGAGTGTGCAGCGGCTATTGCGGGTGAGATCAGTATTGGAATGGAGTATTACATTCCATTTACTGATGTCACCAGCGGTCGCAAAGATGATCTCTGGTTCAGTCGTGAGTGCGCCGCAGCCGTTGAACTGAAACGGACGGCGTACCGCAACTGGGCCAGGGCTCATGCACTCCGGGATCCTAATATTACTTCAATCAAAGCAGCCTATAACAAAGCCACCAAGGCCACCAAAAGGGCCTACATTAGAGCAGATGCCCAGCGAGTTGCACGTGTTGGCCAGGACCTTATTAGGCATCCCACGGGTAGCCGCTCCTTTTGGCGCCTGGCTAAACATGTGCAATCCAACTTCTGTCTGCCTTCGTTGCCCCCGCTGAAATATCCTAACGGTTCACTAGCTCATCAGCCGCAGGAGAAGGCAGATCTGCTTGCCAATCTTTTTGCGGCCAATTCCTGCATTGATGACGGTGGAGCACAGCCGCCTAAAATTCCAGATTGCGGTGCTCATATGCCTGAGATCCGAATCAGGCAATGTGATGTACGTGCTGAGTTGCAGTCACTCGATGTAAGGAAAGCTAGTGGCCCAGACGGTATTCCAGCGTTAGTACTTCAAATTTGCGCAGCGGAGTTGTCTCCAGTACTCACACGCCTGTACCGCCTCTCATATACCTCGGGCATCGTGCCCCGGGCTTGGAAGGAGGCGAATGTTCAGCCTGTCCCTAAAAAGGGGACAGGTCTGATCCTGCCAACTACCGGCCCATAGCTATAACCTCAGTACTGGGTAAGGTGTTTGAGCGGATTATTAACGCCCAGCTCATCCGCTACCTAGAGGATCACTCGCTGCTGCATGACCGTCAATACGGTTTTAGACCAAAACGGTCCACGGGTGATCTTCTAGCGTACGTTTCGCACCTCTGGGGGAGGCTATGGAGAAGCACGGCGAATCTATGGCAGTTAGCCTTGATATCGCTAAAGCGTTTGACCGTGTATGGCATCGTTCGCTTCTCTCCAAGCTCCCGGCATACGGTCTGCCACCTCGCTTATGCGAATGGATTGCGGGATTTTTGGAGGGGCGCAGGATTCGTGTCCTTTGTGACGGACGCACTTCCTGTTTCCACCCAATAAATTCCGGTGTACCTCAAGGTTCCGTTCTGTCGCCGACATTAGTTTCTGCTGCATATCAATGACATGTTGTCACTAGGCAACATTCATTGCTATGCAGATGACAGCACTGTCCACGCACGTTATTTTGGAAGACCTGGGGTAAAGCAGACCGAAACCGAGGAAAAGAGGAACCTTCTTGTCGCCGAGCTTGACGGGGTCTTGGACCGCATTTCCGAATGGGGCTCATGCAATCTTGTCGAGTTCAATGCCAAGAAGACTCAGGTGTGTGTTTTTCTAGTAAAGTGTCTCCTTTCCTTTCCCATCCTACTCTTCAGAGCACCCCTTACCAATACAGGATAGCCTTAGCATCCTTGGCATAGATGTTCGCCGCGACCTGAACCAGCGGGATTACATCGAGAGCGTCATTAGAACAGCCTCCCGCAAACTGGGGATCCTGAACAGAGTGCGGCGATTTTTCACACCGGTGCAGCTCTGCCTTCTTTATAAGGCACAAGTTCGCCCATGTGTGGAATATTGCTGTCACCTCTGGGATGGCTCCGCAAAATACTTGCTCGACGCTCTCGATAGGTTGCAGCGACGTGCTATCCGTATTGTCGGTGATGTAGAGGTGTCCGAAACTCTGGAGCCTCTACAACTACGTAGAGACATTGCCGGTCTTAGTGTTCTCTACCGTCTCTTTAATGGGGAATGCTCTGAAGAGCTATTTCAGCTAATCCCTCCCTCCCCTTTCCACTCCCGAACGACACGTGCAGGACAGCGCTGCCATCCACATACAATGCAGTCGCTGGTGGCTCGGACTAAGAGGTTCAGCTCTTCATTTCTGCCCCGTGCCATTAAGGCATGGAATGCCCTTCCAGCTCATGTTTTCCCTCCCTCCTATGATCCCGGGCTCTTCAGGCGGGGCGTGAAACGGCATTTAAGCAGGCCTTCAGGGTGAGTGCGACAGGCGCAATATGATCTATTGTGCCTGTCGACCTCATATTTGGATCTCACTACCGCTTACCATCAGGCGGAGTGTGGTCATCTTGTTTGCCTATCATAAAAAAAAAAAAAAAAAAAAAAAAAACAAGGGACCTTTGTCTAGTTAGAAGGGATGACCTATTTGTTAGAGTTATTGCTTCATCGTAATGCCTTCCTGTCAACAAAAATAACTGTAAAGCTTTATTAGTCTCTTGTTGATATCACGTATCCAAAAGTTTGTACAAACACTTTGGAACGAATTAATTATTTGTTGCTTTGTTTTAACTTTAAAATAAGGCTTAGTAGACTACGAATCCTAAAACGGTTGGCTAATTATATCTAAAGCGAACGGTTAAAATGTTTTATGTAAAATAAGAGTTAAGAAACGTACAAAATTATATCCAAAACTTCGCAAAAACGCTTCCCAACCATTTCTCAGCAAATTGTTTCTCCAACAATCTTAGTCGAATTATACGCTGCCAGCAATGATGATTAATGCGACCGCGAAGTAAAATGAAAAAGATATTGCAAGAATTGCAGCAAGTTTGCGGAGTTGCGAAGCGTCCCGGCCGTAAATCAAACCTGATACCCGCTGCCCTGTGGGTGCATCCCCGATGCTACCTATTGTTTTCTCGCACCCTCTTAATTCAATATCTTTGAGACAACTTCGCATGAGGCGATTTCGATCGTGATGTGTTTAGGTTTGCATGTCACGATTTATTGTAAACACATACTGAAACTTTACTAATTTAAAGTAATGTTAGAAATAAAACTTACGATATCTGGCATGATTATTGCGCAAATTGCTTAAAGGAGCAAAAGTAAAATAAAAATAATTGTAAGACGTAAATAGTTCTTGAAAGTAAATATTAAAACTACGAAAATTGCAATATGATAGAAATTAAATTAAGTTAACATTATAGACAAACCTAATATGCAAAAGAGTATTATGAGTAGATATAGTCTACAAAAACATTAATCAAAAAGTAGAAAGGTACACCCCAATCATCAAATTTGTTAAGGGATTTCACAAAACTTACAACAAACTCCCAGCCAACCTAAGCTCTAAAACAATACCATTGTTCAAACAGTCTAGCATCAACAAATGCCATCCCAAAAATCGTATCATGTAAATCCCGATTTATCCAACCGTACGTACCTTCCATTCCAACAAAAGGATTACGGGTCCACCAATCCGGAATGGACTTTAAGCCGCAAGTCTTTGAGCGGGTTTTAGGGTGGCGGTACCGTTCCAAAGAGAGATTTAGCCTTTGTCGAAATTCCCGTTATTCCCTGGTAATCAGTGGATGTTGTTAATATCCGTTAGGTGGCGCTGTTTTGCTTTTAAATGGATGCCGGGTTGATAATCCGGTGAGGTGTTAATATTTGGTCTTTAAACGTAATCTCTGCGAGGGCTGTGGGATTATGTGAGTCATACGAGTATCTAGAGATTTAAATTAAATTTGACATACTTCATACATTTATGTAAATATTTGTCTGCGTTATCAACACATGCAAAATAAACAAACTGCCAATTTCTATACCAGTTTAGGTTGTTGCATTATAATGCATTAGTACAGTAACAATGGTGGTATGCCCGGACCGTAGCAAATATCAGGAAGTGATCTCTGCCTACCCCTCTGGGAAAAAGGCACTGTATGTACTTACAGTGGCAATAATGAAAGAAAATTTAATAAAGGAGATCTTGTTTTTATTAGCAATTTCTTCCAAATAATCGTGTGGAGCGAAATGATACGGTATGTTACGTTAGCCGTAATAAACAGCTACGACACGGATAACGTAAACTTATCTTTTTTGGCTATCAAGTGGAGAGCCATTTTACAAGTAAGTGTAGCCATTTTTATAAGTATTCTTCAACCTGGAAGATCCTAGTTTGTAGTAGCTTAGTGGCACAGAAAATTATGATAGCGAGATGTAAAGTTCGCATATAAATGCTGGTACATATTAGGTATGGAAATAACATTTAAACGCCATCTGTTGATTACGGCTCGAACTGGCAAGTCGGATGTCGTCAAATGTTGATAGTAGAGATGCTAATGATTTGGCCCTTTTATGGGACTCTCGCTGATAGCCTGCAGATAGGCTTTCTCAGCTTAACCGGGTTGGCGACGGAGCGGATGGCTCTCACCCCAAGGCATTTAGGCAAAGTTAGCCCGAGGGCACCACCTTACGGGGCTCGAACTTCGGCTCAGGGCGTTGCTAGACCGGTCCCTAACAAGGACGTAATTCTGAGGAGAGAAACGACCCGGCACGTGCCGGTATCGAGTTGATAAGAGACGCGGAAACTGTGGGGCGGACACGCGACGTTCTAGGATCTAGGAAAATTGGACGGATTGCAGTGTGTTGTGTCGCGAGCTGTTGGGCCTGCGTGATCCTCCGGGCTCCTTCTTTTCCTGGGACGTCGCCTCTTACATGGGCCTCTGGTTTTGTAACCTTTGTATTGGGGTAGCTTTAATCTTACCTTCTGTTTGTCCAGCTGCTGCAGGATGTCATCCACGTCGCCCACGGCGACCGGCTGCGCGCGCAGCATGTCCGCCTCCACCGACACCCAGTCGCGAATCTGATGAAGGCATAAATAAATAAATAATATGTAAATATTGTCCCTCCTTCCCCTTTTCAACTCCCGAACGACACGTGCAGGACAGCGCTGCCATCCACATTCAATGCAGGCGCTGGTGGCTCGGACTACAAAGAGGTTTAGTTCCTCTTTTATGCCACATGTCATTAAGGCATGGAATGCCCTTCCTCCTATGGTCCCGGGCTATTTATTCGGGGCGTAGAACGACATTTAAGTAGGCCTTCCGGCTCAATATGGTATATTGAGCCTGTCGGCTTCATATGTGGATCTCACTACCGCTTACCATCAGGTGGAGTGAGGTCATCGTGTAAGGAACAAACACCGATGTTCAATATTGGGAATCGAACCTATGACTCTTGGCGGTTGAGAAGGTAGAAGGCAGGAGGCAGGAGTCAAGAATAATAGTAAGCGACGAGCTAGCCTTAGTTCAATACGAGTTCTATCTTGATACACAGTTATTGCATTTTTCGACAGATTTACGCTTAAAAAATTTAGGATAAGTTCCACAGGCTTTAAACAACTTCAGAAAACTGAAATGTCCGGGATATTTACCCTTTCGTTTTGTTTTAATGAGCTCCCGATATACCGGCACTGTTGCAAGCGCCATGGTCACGGGTGATCTCAGTTCACCCGTGATCGGACATATTCAGTTTTGTAAAGTTTAAAATTATATATTTAAACAACATCTTCTGGATCCAAAATTTCTAAACATGTTTATCTCCCTACTAGCTTTCTAACTAGCAATAAGAATCGGAATCCGCCCACAAATTCAGTCTTGTAAAGCCTACATTTCACGGCTAACGTTATTTGTAACGATGTATTTAGCATACAGAGCGATTTGGCGGCCATCAGAAAACTATTAGACCGTCTGTGTGTAACGGCCTTGGCTTGCGTTAGAAAGCATAACTATTCAGCCTAGCATTACCCATTTATATAACTGCCTCGTTGGTCTATTGGTAGCAAGTGCTGCGTTAGGACCGAGAGGTCCCCGGTTCGAGTCCGGGGTCGGGCAAAATTTGTGTGAGTTTTTCTGTAATGAAATTACTCAGCCCGGAGTTAGGAAGTTGGCGGTTGAACGCCCGTGGCTCGGATCGGAAAGCACGTTAAGCCGGTGGTCCTGCGCCCGATCTCTCATCTCATCTCATCGGATTGCCGTCTCACCGAATTATGAGAGTAAGGGAATAAAAAAAAAAAAAAAAAAAAAAATTTAAAATGTGTTTATTTTCAGTAATTGCTTACAGATAAACTATATCTAGCGGAGTCTGCACCTGTATTGCAGAGTCCAGACAACATTTGACAATGAGCAACAATTTGCTGAATGGACACAGCCCATTGCGAATGGAGAGTGCACTTGTGTTTGCGCGTACACTTGTGCACTATAATATGGCCTGCGCACTTGGCTGATCTCAATTGAGATCGGTCGCCATGGCTGGAATCGGGCCTTGTATGTTTATACACCGTGAAATTGTAGTGGTTGTTTTCCCGTGGCAGAACGATTTGCCTTTAGTAATACTATGGAATCATGCAAATTATTCAAAGAAAAAAAATTTTTTTTTTAAGTTTTCAAAATCTTTATTTACCAACTCGAAACCGAGAGAAGCTATCGTTCTTTTATAAGATGTGACGTAATCAGGTACTGCTTGCTGCATGAAATGTTTAAAGCTGAAGAAGCTCGACACTCTAGGTCATAAAGCAGTTCGAACGTGTTTTCGAATTTCAGTTAAACCTTTCGTAAAACCGGCATTTATTGATTTTAGGGTCATTCCACTTTTTAGTGCAGGTATTTTTGTCCCCCGTAGAAAATATTAAATTATTAAGGTAAATTTATAAATAAAACAAAAAATTACACATCAATGTAAAATAGACAGCAACAGTGTGCGGACCGTACTATGCAGTTTTGTTTAGAAATATATTATTCATACTTTTTACCGGTAACACAGTGGTATTTCCCAAAAATACAGTACAAAAAATACTACCTTTAGGGACGTAACAAAGTTGTATAATTTTGAAATTGAAGACTACAAAACGTCGAAATAAAAAGATAACAACAGTAAAACACACATCCTATTGCAGATCATTATTTGATTCAGATATAAGTATAGATTTAAATGTACGATAAATATCAAAATTTAACGGTTTATTCAAGTCACAAAAACCTGCACTAAAAAGTAGAATGACCCTTTAACAAAAAAGAACTGCACAAATCTATTGTACTACTATGATAGAATCATTTTACTGCGGGAAAACAACCACTAAAATTTCACGGTGTATATTGAAAGCCTAGATTTAATGCCTTTATCAGGAACTAGCGACCCGCCCCTTGTTTCGACTCAAGTTTGAATAAGACTCACTAAGCTTTTCTAGCTATTAGTTACTAAGGGTGAATGTAGATTTCCCAATGGGGAAAGAATTTTAGAAATCGGCACAGTTGTTTTTGCATTTATTCAAAATACAAATTTTCCATTTGATAGTATTAGTACAGAATTATATGAACGACAAGATTTAACTTTCCAATATTTTAAGCTCACAGTTTTGATGTACGTACCATGCGTGACCACATGTGTTCTCTCAGATGCCTCAGAATTGCTTCCGACTTAATCTAGTAGAGATAGCAAACAACCCTTATATAAATAAAAAAGTGTCAAAAACATTACATTTCTAAAGAAGTTTCAAGTCACAACAATTTATTAGAAGTCTTATGGCGTATCTCTCAAAACCCTATGAATCAGTATTCGAGCGACAGTCGCTATTGAGAAGCCGGACATGCCCTCAGCGACTTAGGGCTGCCTCAATAGAATAAATAACATATACATTCAGCGTGACACATGCCGTCCCTAGGGGCAGGCAGGGTCCAAGAAAGAGTATTATTTGAAAAGGTATACCGGAAATAAAACTACATATTTGATTTGTCCGGCCGGCTTGAATCCATGACTTTTTTTCAGTGACACTAATCCAATCAAAAATATATGCAAAGAGAGAGCCAAGTTCAATATTTTGATAAATGCTTGGGTTGTTGACTTCAACGATAAAAGAAGTGAGATCTAAATGGGTGTCAAATTCAATGGTCAGTCCTGAAATTAATTTTTAGGTAACGGTGTAAATTATCATATTTTCTTATAACATATAATAATGTGTTGTAGCCTAAGGTGTGTATGTCTGATACTCTTCTTTATTATGTCTCGACATTGGATTCAGAAGCTCTAGCATCTCAAGTTCCTTTCCCACAGTTCAGCCAGGAGATTCAAAAAAATCGGTCGTTTTTCTTAATTGATTTTAATAAACTAATCTTAATAAACACCAGTTATTAAGAAAAATATCCTTCCACCCCTACGTCCCGGGCCTATCGCGTGGTTCTCGTATAACATTTTTGTTGGTATCGGAAACCGATACAATAAAATGATTTCCGTCGAGGTCGGCGATCCGGGCGATAGAATTAAAATAAAGACCCCTCGTTCCAGATTTCATCTCGCCGCAAGAGTTTTTCCTTTTTTACTGCTTTACAGAAACAACTGCCTTGAATGCCTAGTTTATTTAGTAAATGATGGCATTTAGGCAGTGATTCTAGAGGTTATAAAAATGAAAAAGTCCTATTTCATTAAAATTAGTATTAGTATTAGTATTTATGGGTCTACACACGATATTAGGAGGAGCGACTATGATTGGTGTAACCCAATCGAAAGGTTTGGGCAGTAAGTAGCTATGTATTTGCTTCTCCTAATATCGCGTGTAGACCCATAAAGACATTTAGTGTAATGGAACGCGAAAGTCTTAAGTCCTATTTGATTACTAAATACTAGAAGATTACCAGTAAGATACTGTGTACTAGATAATTTACACATAAGGGATAAATATTTAATAATGTGATGTGAATTTTGTACCTAGGCGTATCACAAAGAAGATCTTACAAATTAAATAAATAAATATTTCACAACATCACATACATTGATCTGATCCCGTGTTAAGTAGCTTAAGCACTTGTATTACAGGTATCAGAATCAACATTGGTTACACAAATATACTTAAATATACTTAAATATATTTAATAATACACCAAGACACGGAACAAACACCGATGTTCGTCACACAAATATTTATCCCGAGTGGGAATCGAACCCACGACTCTTGGAACCGTAGGTAGTAAACCTGGCTCACTAACCACTGTTTCACCGAGGCAGCCAAATTAACAGCCAAATGTAAATTTTCAGCAAGACTCGTGCCTCCAAACAAATTGGAAATGGCGCTTATCATTGCAATCGATTTAAAAAGGCATTAACCAGCAACCCTTTTACAAAACAGCACAAAGAACCACAATTCAGCGGAAACGGAAATGGGCATAAACGGTCGCCGTCAAGAGAATGTTTAAGCGATGCAATTCAGCGGAGAGCTGGGAATGCAGCGGGATTTTTTCGCACTTTACTGCTGCATAATTTGGACAAAAAGTTCAGTCGATCGATTGAACACGGAATTCTATTAGCAGTTACATGTACGATTTTAATAAGTTCCTTGGAAGATTCAGCAGCATGCGGAGCTAATTTCTTTACCAATATGAAAGAACTACGATGTGTGTGACACTTAAAAGAGTTTGAATTATTAGAATATTCATGTAGCTTTAAGGTGATAACTTTTTATTTTTAATATAAAAATGAATCGCAAAATGTGTTGGTAAGCGCATAACTCAACAACGGCTGAACCAATTTTGCCAATTCTTTTTTTGAAATGTTCGTTGAATCCAAGGATGGTTCATACGGCGAGAAAAAATCGAATAATTGCCGGGAAAACCCTAAAAACTGCTCTTTTCCTTTTCACATTTTTTTGACAGCACGAAGTCTGTTGGGTCAGCTAGTTTATAATAGAAATGGCATCATTATCAGCCCATTTCAGTCTACTCGTGGAAATAGGCCTCCTCTATCAACAAGTTATTATGTCATTAACTTTGAATGTTTTATAAATGCATGTGTTACAAAAGTTGTGCTGATTTACGATTACGATATATACAAATATTTTAAAAAAACAGAATAGCATAATAGTCCAGTTGGATCTAAATGTTAAATTTCGATCCATGCAAACGAGATAAATTAGCCTCTACAAACTGCATTGAAACGTTGCAGTGAGAGCCATCCGCTCCCCCGCAAGTCCGGCGACGATGACGAGGCTACTCCAAGCCATCATCGTAAGTCAGTTAGGAAAAAAACTGCATTGAAATCAATGCAACATCCAAACAAAGGCAACGCATTACTCTCTCCGCTTGGTAACTGAATAGAATGAAGCCAGGATCATTTCGGAGACCCGGTCCATCCAGTGGGGTAAGTTATTGTGGTAATATCGCAGAGGTGCGAGCCGATAGAGGGCGTCCCAGTGATTTCTCGTGGGAGACCATTGTCGTCAGCTGTGTACATTTCTGATAGGTTTCTTTTGACATTTTGTGTCGGATAGTGTGTTCAGACAGTTCGATATTAGACGAAACGGTATGGTTTGTAGACGAATCTACATTTGTCAGTTTACAAATGCTGATATCCATCTAGATACATATTTTAGATTTGTCTTAAATAAAAATATTTCTTAATTGTCACTACTCTAGTAAAATATCGAAAGTTACAAATTTAAAATCTCACTTTTCGAAAAATAATCGCATTTCAATATAAATTGAGTGTTAATCATAATAATATTTTTTTTAAGCTATTGCATAGCTTTTATTGCGGGCTTTGAGCGCGGCGACCGAACCAAGAAATTCCGTAACGAAAAAACCTCACAATCGTCTAACGTCGTTTCAGTTCGGTAGACTTCGGCACGGTGTTTGTGTGCGTGCGATATGACGTATTGTACGACTCTACGAAACTCGCACGAATCGAAACGAGCTGCTCCGAAATCGGACGATGCTATGCAATAGCTTTACCGCGGCAGTCTCCGAGTGCCACACGTCTTTTTTAATAAAAAAGAAGATTTCATCCTATTTTTAAAAAATACCTGGTGGGTATTACCCATTACGTCACTATGAAAACGTGTCAAACGGCGTAGCCTTGTAAAAGCGTAATACAGAGTGGAAATTTTACGTTTTCTTTTATAATTTAATTATTTTAAGTAATAAAAGACAAATAATTAGATAATTCGGTGCATGTGACATTTTGAAATAACGTCTTATTTTTTAAAAGTTGCTCTTTATGATTCGCTAAATATGTTCCTCTTAACAAGGATAAATGCAAAATATAAAATAAAAGTGTCAAATCCGTCAACTTAAAACGGCTTTGGTATACATTTCATTTCAATATAAATTGATAGTTAATCATGATAATAAATATATTTTATTTTGTAAGACAAAGGAAGAGTACGTGAAAATACAAAAGCACATTCTATAAATTACTACATCAGACATCGTCTGAGTGAAAGTATTCAAGACATTTTCTTCAAGTAAACGTTCTGCAACGTTCCCTTTTGTAATAATTTAGAGTCGAGAGAAAAGGTAAAAAGCAAGTAAGGGCTAATATTTGGATTAAAAAACATCGGGAGCAAGTAGTCAAGACATTTGTATTAAACCGCGCCCCTCGGGACCTTCATAAAGGCATTCCAGGATTCCTGAACGTCTTCGACACAGTACAAGAAGAAATAAAAATATGGACAGCATTTTTGCCATAAGTACTCATCCTGGCATGTTTATTGAGTGTTAGAACTTGGAAATATTGCTGATATGTATTATTTTATGGGTTTAAAAGAATTTGTAAAAATTTTTTTACAAAATTATTAATAAATGTCGCATCATAGAAAAGTAGGTTTGTCGACAGCAGAAATGACATATTCTCTTAAAATAGTTGTAACTCGTAATTTTTTGACTCATAAGGCCCATAAGACAGTTAAGTGTCTTGATGGACCCATAGTTATGTCTTCAAAGCCGGCAAAGCAGATAAGAGCTACATACCTACATTTCAGACCTTTATTTTACACGACTCAGTTATTTATTGAAACAAAAACTGTTGTAATTTTGTCTATCAATAGTTCCATAGATTAATCAAACTAGTAAACTAGTTTAAATTATAAATTTTTTAATCAAACATTTTCTCCAGCTGATTCCCGACTTCTCTCACTGCCCCATATTCCCTAGGCGCGTCTATCTCTTCCGCGCGATTTGCGGATTTCGGAAAACATCGCGTTTTATTACCGCCGCAAAAACTGCGTGGAATAGTTGGCGTTGTTGTCTGTTGGGAATGCGGGAACGGCTAGCGGGACTCCGGAATGTTGTCTTTACAACTGCGTACGATTAGATTTCGTTTTTTTATTAATCTTATCAAGTTAATAAAGAAATATAAACGTACTTATTATAAAGCTTTTTATTGTTTAAGGTGTGAAGAGATCGCATATCTGCAAAACTGCAGACAGTTTTGTAACACTTATGACAAAACATTTATCACAAGTAACAGAAATATTCAGCCAGCACACTTCATGATCGTTATTTATAAGTCCTTAATAATGTTATAGATGCGAAAGTACGAACTAACTCTGCCTCTCGCTATCAAGCTACAACTACTGAACCAATTTAAATGAAATTTTGTACACATTTAATCTAGCACCTAAGAAAAAGATACAGTCTACTTTTTGACCGACTTTGCTATGCAAGTGTAATCTTTTTTCACGGATGAAATTGCTGGTGGGAATCTAAACTATCTAACCTAGTACATCCTGTTATGCCAGCAATACCTGATGGCCAAGTCAAAGAAATAATAATGAAACCTAGAGAACATTCACTAGAGTAAAAAAAAAAATCGGTTAACCTGTTGGGCCGCAGTGTCGAAGTTAGCGAGCAACGAAGCGGATGACTGCTGCGTCTGCGACGAGCGGCGGCGCGACGAGCTGCGCGCGCTCCAGTCTGCAACAACAACAACATGTCAGCAACAATCAACAACAACAACAATATGTCAACAACAATCAACAACAACAATATGTCCTTAACAATCAACAACAACAAAAAGGTGTGAACATAGTTTGACAGGTTTATTTTTCAGGAGAAAGCACTTAAAAGCACCTACACTATATTTAACCCTTAAATGCATACAGTTGGCAAAAGAGTCAAAGTTAGCGGTCTACTCAATTTTGTTTATGATTCTAACTCATAATTTAAATTGTAGTTGCATATTTTTTCATCAATTTTAACTTTACAATAAGTACACATAAATATTATATATTGATCATTCGATAATTTTTTTAAGCAAAAAAAAGATAGTTAGGTGTATACGTGACGCCCTGTATGATGATTACATATGATATACCTAAAACTTTCACGTTTAATTATATTTAATACTACTTATTATGGTTACGATTCTATACAACGTGATAAAATTGGCAACCATGACTAAAGCAATTGAGTTGAGTTTGAGTCACATCCTCTCACAGCATTCAATAAATAATTTCCTTTTTTTTCACCATTCTAAATTCAAATTCAAATAATTTGCTTTTATTACCATTGTTAATTTAAATTCAAATAATTTGCTGCTTTTTAACGTTGTAAACCCAATAAGTAGTATTTAACTGTAAGCAAACTAGATAAATTTCCGTTTTAATAAGAGTACAACATTTCTGAATGTGTTTTAAAACTGGCCAAAAATAATTTTCGCTCGATTTGAAATATTTCAAAGTTGAGTAAGTTTGAGAGACTGAAAAGTACATCAAAAATATAATGCGAAACGTAATAATAGGCGTGTCGTCAGTACAGACGCCGCCGGCGCCCGGAAACGAACCCGCGATCGAACGGCCAATTCCAAAAACGACGAAACGCCACCGGTCAAGCGCGGCCGGCTCTCAATGGGAGTGTTCGGTAACTTTTGTACTTTTAGGAAATAATGTCTGTAACTGTTGCCATTGGAAATTTCATGAACGATTTTTACGACATGGTTTTGTAAAGTTTTTGAAAAAGAAAGTTAAAAAAACGTATTGTTTATTTATTAATTTAACTAAATATCTATGCAACTTCGTGCTTTTTCTTTTTTCAATGTTAAGTTGCGTGTTTACAATAATTGTGTTTAAAATTAAAATTTGATGTTTGTCCCGCCATAAAAATTTGACTAAATGATCTCGATACATAAAATATTATTAATTTTTAAAATTACGTACATTTACTAGCTTTACCGATTTGGAGTTGGTACGCACCAAAACTTCGATTGATTCACATTATTCATTGGTGAAAACTTTACTTTATAATACACAGTCGAATGTCGCAATAGTGTGATTAGTTCAGGCGATGCTCATGTCAAAATTTGTAAAGAAGTATAGAATTTCATTCAACTAATCCTCAAATATCTAATTATTGCCTTATGATTCGACTGTTAATCAAAAATAAGTTTGAAATGAACTTGTTAGAACTTGCAGCAGTGCTGCATTCGCGATGCAAGGTAAATCAATGGCTCTATCACGATAGAACATCGCAGCTTTGCCCTACGGGTCCCTAAAGGTTCGCGGCGCGACGTCACAATTTCCCCGTCACTGTCGCGCGACACGCCCTGAATTAGCGACCGACACTGCGACAGCTAATAACGTCGATCAACAACCGTGTGCCTATTTTATTATAATAAAATAAATATTGAGATGTAATGACAAAGTTCATAAAGATATATCGGCGACCATGGAAGCTGGAGTGAGGTTGTGACCATTTTTAGTGGAACTCAATAGGACCGTCGGGCAGTTTGCTACTTAATCAAATTACACGTTAAGACTCGAAAAAGATGCTCATTGCCCAAGTATTTTAATGATAGACAAAGATTGATAAATTCAATATTTTCAAACTTATCTAATACGGATAGCTCTATACACTATTTAAATGTTTTTTACAACAATTTATGTTCAACAAACATAATATAATACAACTCCCCACGATTAAAGTAGGAGGAATACCCCAAAAAAAATAACAAGTTCAGTCAGGGGATACCAGTCACAACTATCTATCCGGTGGTTGGTGAACGGTATACGGGTAAGCGACCCCGGCTCCTCGAGCTACTATCGACTCAGTCCAAATCATCCGAGGCGATAGTATCCTTCCTCCCCTTTTCCTTCCCCCGTCATATATACTTGCTACTCGTGGGAACGCAATGACCTTGTTAAAACAATGCACAAGGCAGAATGGCGGCGACGTGGTCCACAACCCGTCACGTCACGTTTCCCACAGAGGTGAAAAGTGGATCGCTGGAAGTGATCTCTGCCTACCCCTCTGGGAAAAAGGCGTGATTGTATGTATGTATGTATGTATGTATGTAAAAGTAACAATCGGAAAAGAAAAACTCTGTACAAGTCATAAAACAAAACGTAGCCCCCAAGCACACCTAGATAACCTAAAGCTAACTCAATTTAGACTCAGACTAGCAAGTCGTTCGAGGGTCTAACAGGGTGATATTGCAAACATCACGCGGGGGTTATTACCTAAGTTTTGTCATGTCAGTCATGTCATGATCGACAAAGTTTGACGCGACTTAAGATGAGCGTCAGAACATTTGCTTTACGTGTTGTTTAAGTTGTTCACAAGGCTTTATGTATGTTGAGGGATTGGTGGGTTATGAATTTTAAAGCTGACAGCAATGATAAGTATTTGGCTTAATAGCGTAATGTGATGTGTTTTGAATCATCAAACTAGACACTTTTTTTTAGTTTGTTATAATATTAGTAAGGATTAAACTACAAAAGCCCCTCCAACCTAAAAAGAAAACTTTTCTTTTAATTTGTATAAGTCTTGTAATTAAATAGACCCAATAAGTTATCCTATTTTTATTCGTCATCAACATCAGCCCATAATGCGTCCCCACAGCTGGAGCACGGGCCCACTCTAATGTAGGCCGATAAGGCCTTAGTCAACCACGCTGGCCAAGTGCAGGTTGGTGGACTCCACTGCCTTAGAATGTCTTCGTAGGTGTGCAGGTATCCTCACGAGGTTTTCCTTAACCGTAAACCTTTTGCTACGTGGTGGGGTTTGAACAGGCGACATCTCGCATGGCAAGCAACGACCTTACCCACTCTACCATCGACGCTTTATTTGTCCATTTCTTCCAAATAAAAAAATAAAAACTACAAAATGGCGTAGCATCTTCGCTCATCCTTCATTAAATAACGTGGCCCATCAGCTGGTATCTTGGCGCTCGCAGGAGCTCAATAGATTAAAGTCCATTGCCCGTCTAATCGGATCAGCGCTGCGCCCGACGTGCTCTTTCATACGGCTAGCAATACAATTAGACACGTTGTTTACTTTGACCTGTACGTCTTTATTTGGGTTCCGTACTCGAAGGAAAACGAGACGGTATTGCTAAGACATCGCGGTTTGCCCGTGTGTCATCGGGTTCTTTTGTGACAGCTAGTCAGTTTAAATTTTCACAATATAATGTTTAGAATAACAATACACGCGAGTTTAATCCATAAACTTAGTTTTAATTCATAAGTAATTGGCAATACTGAGTCCACTTTGTACTTTTCAGCGATCAACTCCACAGATCAATCACATATTTGTCTCCAGTTTTATGAGTACAATGAGGGTAGCTCACCGGGTCGGTCGGGTATTCCAAGGGTATTCCAGGGGTATTCCGGGGTAATTCCTTATCACCGTTCGCGCTCGCACGCACTCGGGCAAAGGATTATCAGGGATAAGCAGAGGTATTTTGAGAAAGCTCGCTTACGTAGTGATTATGTGTTTAAACGTGTTATAATCATTAAAGACTCTTAATACGATTATGTCCTTTGTATCAGTAGTTAAATACATAATTTTGAATTTTTTTTACTCTTGTTACGGCAAAGTTAAAATTTAGTTATGTTTTCAATTTATTCATTTTTATTGCAAGATATTATTATATTTTTTGCAACTTACAATGCACCGCGTAAAATCACACAATATGACAAGATTTTATACGAGAATTTTTTTTTATTATTTTTGTATTGTATTCAGCAGTTAATGGTTTAAATGAAAAAGAAAAAGTACAGAACCGTCAAAAATATTTAGAAGGGGAGTGGGGCCTATGATGTCTGTTACGCTATTTCCCTGCGACAGGGAATATAAACAACTATTTGTAAGCTCCGCGCGCCTTCGTAACCCCCATTGCGGTTTATGGTTTTTTTAAAGAAGCATATCGGAAAATATGCAATCCCTTTCATATTTTCTGATATACCTTTTAAAAAACCTTAAGCCAAGAAAATGGAGAGATGATTTTTTTAAAGGATTTCGAAGAGAAGGCGACGTAATATAAAGAAAGACTAACTACGAGTAACATAAAGAAAGCTACGGCAGGTCTCTTGATGGACGTGAAAGAAGAGTGGTGTGCCAGGATCGTAGCACATGGGAAGAAGTGATCTCTGCGTAGTAGGCAAAAGGCGTGATTTTATGTATGTACTATGTATGTATATTTATGTATCCGTCCGTTTATGTATGATAATCATTTTAACTTCCCACACGATGACATTAGTTATTTCATTGCTGTCTAACCACAATCTCCACATATATAATAAGGGAACCAGATCATTATTAGGACTGCGGCAAATAATATTTTCTATTGTTTCCTTAGAGTTAACAGTATATTTACGAGGACGTGACTTGTAAGCTGTGGTCACGCCGGATAGAGGCACATATCTGCCACTGAGAGAAATATGCTGTCTCTTACAAATTTTCTTACTCTAACTGTAAGGAGCTTTTGTTTACGACTAGTTGTGCCCAAGATTTCGTCGATTTACGTGGTTTGGATTTTTTCATACATAAGTTTTTTTCCCGCTAACTCTCGTTTTCGTGGGAATTTTGCAATATCCTATCGCAACTAAGCTTTGAGTTTAATATTTTAGA
Organism: Maruca vitrata; assembly: GCA_039566165.1. Classification (NCBI taxonomy): domain Eukaryota; kingdom Metazoa; phylum Arthropoda; class Insecta; order Lepidoptera; family Crambidae; genus Maruca; species Maruca vitrata. The sequence goes on from CM076932.1 coordinate 14,009,873, forward strand.
GATTTTACACAAAATTATTTAAACTAAGTCCCGTTCCCGTGAGAATTTCTGAATTTTTCTTCCTCTGCGGGACCTCAGCTACGTCCCTTCCAAATTTCAAATGCCTAGATACGTTTAGCCATTTAGGCTGTGCGTATTGACGCACATATCGATGTCAGTCAGTCAATCAGTCAGTTTCTCCGTTTATATATTTAGATGATAACTTTAACTGCAATCACTGGGTCTCCAGTATGAGGGTAGAGGCTACCCACGCAGAGGCAAAAGTACGAGTAGATCCTCAGAACAGCGGTAACTAATATAATTTATTTTTTACATACAATTTTGAGATAGTATGTAACCTTAGGTGTATATGTGTCGTATAAGGCGCGGTCACACTGGCGGGAGGCGTATCAGCCGCCGGGCGAGTGCACACGGCCGGTCTGACCGTGCCACCGAATATGGGCAGGGTTAGGGTTACCATCGACTAAGATTATTTAACCGACTTCAAAAAAGAGGAAGTTCCTAATACGGTGAGACATTTTTAAAATTTTTAATTGTCATTTGAACATTATTAGTACTTTTAAATCGACTAATTTAGTTATGTTTAGTTTAGACCAGCATTTTGTAAAGCGTTTGTTATTTAATATTTAAGCGACGTGATAGTTTGGAAACAAAATAGAGAAGAGTAATGTCAAATAACTTTACTTTTATTAATTGTAACTAAACAAAGGCAATGTAATGGTGTACTCACTACTATGGTGAGAGCCATCCGCTCCCCCCAAATCCAGATATGATGACGAGGCTACTCCAAGCCATCATAGTATGTCAGTTAGGAAAAACAACTCTGGTGAGAATAAAATGATGAACTTATTAATGTCGCAAACCGTAATCATCCATGACTAGTAACTTAACAACTAGTAACTTAAGTTTGTATACTTCATCGTCCACTTTATACAACAACAACAGACAACCCTTGTATACCCGGGCAGGTTTTTGCAAATGGCCCAAAAGGTTTCGCACGCCCGGCCGCGCCCGCGCTGCCGGCCACACTTATCACACTAATGTCTCATTTAACTACTGGCTTTCTAACTGGCCTGTTTTGGCCCTGATAGTATAAGGTTTGCATTTTTTGTACAATGGCAAATAAACCTGTTCTAATTCAAAGTTACAATAATAGGACCAAGTAATACAAAGGCTCGTCTGAATAAATGTATTTCGCCACGTCAGTTTGATTTTCCCTGAAAACCATAAACTCCGACCGCTACAGTTTTATTTAGAGCTAGTGACCCGCTCTCGCTTCGCTTCGGCTATATTAAACATAAAAAATACCTTCCTCTTGAATCCCTCTATCTGTTAAAAAAATCCATAAAAATCGGTTGCGTGGTTTTAAAGATTTAAGCATACCTAAAAACATACAAACAAGCGCGGGAAGCGACTTCGCTGTATACTATGTAGTGATCTATACTAATATTATAAAGAGGAAAGATTTGTATTTTTGTATTTTTGTATGTTTGTAATGAATAAACTCAAAAACTACTGGACCGATTGCAATAATTTTTTCACCATTAGAAAGCTGCATTATTCAGAAGTAACATGGGCTATATTATATTTTTTAAAAAATTAGGGATACTTATTAAAACTCCAATAATGTAACCCAAGGTGTAAAAAAATTACCTGAAAAATTCCTTACGTCGCGTACGCTGCGAAAACTATTGATGATAGAACAAAATCATTTACTACGACTTTGTAGAACTTATCATTATCTATAAAAAGTGTCGCGACAGCATATGTCTAAATATTATAGTTATGTCACAGTAAGCGGGTTTTTATTCGAAAAATTTAATTTATATGCCGCCACATGAAAAGGCTCTTTATTTGTACCTTGGTATTAATCCTTATCAAAATAAATTACTTTATATGCAAGACGGCTTCAATACCTATTTATGACTTTTTGAATTATTCAATTCGGACATTTCATTCGGAAGATATCACGAGTTTAAAAATGCAAGTATTAGAAAAAAGTCGCGTGGTTGCCGCCACCGCGCTCAGTTAGCCAGCATGCGATGGAGCCTCCATGTAAGCATCACTGGGGTACGCGGGAGTCAATGTAATATGTAATATAATATATATATGTATATATAATATATAATAATATTATAAAGAGGAAAGGTTTGATTTTTTGTTTGTTTGTTTGTTTCGAATAGGCTCCGAAACTACTGCACCGATTTGAAAAAATCTTTCACTGTTGGAAACCTACACTATCCCTGAGTGTCATAGGCTTTTTTTAGATTAAAATAGATTTCTCTTACGGGGTTAAAATATATTACATAGAGATAGAGATATCCCCGAAGCGAAGCGAGGGCGGGTCGTTTGGAATAAAGTGAAAGAGACTGGCTCGGTGGAACAGTGGTTAGTGACCCTGGCTGGCGGTTTCAAGAGTCGTGGCTTCGATTCCCACTCGGGCCACATATTTGTGTGATGAACATTGGGGTGTGTTCCGTGTCTGGGTGTGATTATGTATTTAAACATATCTATGTATGTAAATCAGACTCTAACGCCCATAGTACAAGCTCTGCTTAGTTTAGGGTCAGGTGACCGTGTGTTCAAATGACCCAGATATTTATTTATAAAGTGTCACAGTTTTATAGTAATCCATACAAAATAAGAAGATGTAACGATGCATTTCTGTATTATTAAATTAGTATTCATTGTACGACAATTGACAGTATTAAATAAAATAATTCTCAAAGATACCTTTAACCTCCTGTTTTCCTTACAATTTCCTACAAAGAAATAATATTTGAGTTTTTTTAAACCACTCAAATACCCAATTGGCTCAGAATAAGTTGTAAAAGCTCAGTGGAATCGGAAACCTCTTGGATGGAGAGCTGCTGCTGTTTGAGCGGTTTATTTCCAACTACTAGTTGCTCCGGCTCACGGCTTGGATCTTGCCGTAGTACAGTTGAAGAGTAGGACAGTTCTATATTAAGACATACAAAACGGTTGCTTCAGTACGTACCCTAACCTATTAGTCAGTGCCTAGCTGAGTTGATGTGACATTGATATCTTGAAAATTTCGACAGATAAGAAGAACGTGATGCATGCGACTGATTTACCAGCGTCAACACAATATTCATAAATGATTTGAATGTGTAACATTCTAATTCATAATATGTAGTAAGTCAGAAAAAATGATTAGGAACACTACAAAAGGCATGAATTTAATATGCATCTAACATTAGACATTAGATTGCTTTTATGTTAAATTTAATCATAAATCGAACTACGGCAAGCGAAAAGCGCTTAACTATGTCTTAAGAACCTTTTGAGTAACTTTCAAAACATAAATTGTTACAAAAAATACTAAGTTTAACCAAAACTAAATGCTCCACCACCAACCACTTCAAAATCTGAAGCATCCTACTTCCCAGCACTTGTACTATGGCAAATACTTGGTAATCTCAGCTGCCTCTTGACCGAATTCGCAAATCCGCGCGCGTACCGATCGACAACATCCAGCTCGTAGCCCGACTTGTTATTTTATTACCTGCTTCCCGAAACTACTCCAAAGTTGGTGCGCGATTCCGTTTGTCCTCAAAGGCTTTTCGATAAAGTTGAAAAATTAGTTCTGCGGTAATTGGATTATGACGAGCTTAAATGATGTAGCGAGGGAAAATTATTTATTACTGGCATTTTTATTTTGTGGAGGTGGAACAAGTATGAGGTTTAAAATATTTTTCTATAATTTAATGAATAAACCTAAGTTTGTGCAAAAACTATACAGGTTTTAATCGTTTTTTTTTTCGAAAAAATGTGAGTTTAAGTAAAAATAGATTTTCAAGTTTGTTATTCTGTCTTTCAAAGCCAAAAACAAAAATAAAACTTATTACACTCTAATTCAGAAAAATTCAAATCACCATCTAGGGAGTCCATAAAAATTTAAATATGAATCAGACGAAAAATCTTCAAGTATTAATCACGCCAGACGTTTACTCAGGATTTACAATCTGTAATTTATTATTCTTCAGTACTCCGGCCAACTCTCCTGTGTACCGGTTCATCAAGTCGCCAAACGATGCATTTCAATGTGCACTCTATGCATATAGAGACTAGGTTGTAAATACGTTTTTCATTATACTGCTAGAGCGCACATGTTGGATATAAAGACTAGTTCACAAAGAGGTAGTTTCCCGCAACATGTGTTTGGAGATTAGTTTTGTGTCAAAACTATATATATTGAACGACCGCTTATGACGGACAAATCATTGTTGTTATGATTGATCTTTTTTCTTTCCAACAACAAGTGTGTTTGACGCCGCATAGCCTGAAGAACAAGATTGTTATTCTATATGAAAAAACATCGTCGAAAAACCTGTATATCTACGAAGAAATTCTTAAGTTGTATAGTCAACCAACCCGCACTTGGCCAGTGTGGATGACTAAGGCCTCATCGCCTTGGTTTAGGGAAATGGGTAGGTAATGTTTTTTTTAATTAATTTCTTGCAACAAAGTTCAAAAGCTCAAATCACATAGGAGAGATCAAAATGTAGTCAGTCAGACGAACCTCAACATTTTTATCGCCAATGCTCAGAAGCGGATTGCGAGTAATAAAATCTAACAATCCTCTTTATAGTGGCTTAGACTCTTTATACAACACAGTTCGTTTAAATTCATAACCTCGTTTGCCGATAGAGACAGCGATGTACTGGTGATATCTACGTATAGATAGGACAAGACTAGACACTACCATATAGTTCAAGAGTCATCCATTTTATTGTCACTTTGTAAAACCTCAATAGTATGTGATTGAAATGTTACGACTACTTATTGTATGGTCGTGACTTCATCCTGTGGTCGATTATCGCGTAAAATGTTATTGTTAATAGCTTTCTTCCTTTCTCGAGTTTTGGACTATTTATGTACCAAATTTCACTTAAATCGGATAAGTAGAAAATTAACTACTACTACTACTAAGTTATTTTCGTATCTCGTAAGTATTATTGATGCATGGCATAAGAGAATATTAAACAACTTGCAGCTAGTACACTTTGCAAACGGATTTCTTTAAACGGCATTAGTCCCGCCCAATTTTTACTTCAGCCAATAGACCAGATTAAATAAATAAGTAAATAATAAGGAATTCGTTATTACGGCAAAGAATCAAAATGTTATGAATGCAACGCGGATACTTCTCAAAACAAGAGTATCATAGTAAGATATCTCAGGAACCATCATATCGGTCGAGTTTCCCTATTGGGTCGCCAACTTATTAAGGATGTAAAGTAAGCATTCCAGAATGCGCCCGGTTCGATCCCCGGGCAGACAAGCGTCTTCTATAAATTGGAATTTTTCCAATCCGGCCTGCGTGCCTTCGCTAAACCGGCGATCGGCATTCCGCGGTCAAGATATTATGAAATACCTTCTCATTGGAAAAGCTGAAATTTGAGGCCCGGTCAAAGCGATTTGCGGCCAGATTTCATTGGATGCAGATTGATTTCTCTTGATGAAATTGTAACAAGTATTTAACTTGATTATGTTGAATTATGTGACAACCGGCAATTATCTAAAATTTAAATTATTTTAGATCCTATTAAGACATGTCATCTTTGTATTGTGTAAATAAATAAGTAAAAAAATTGCGTGCATTGTTATTCTAACATGTGTAGTTTTCGCCCAAATAATAGACAATACTAAAAAAATCATTTTAAATAGGAATAATAATAAGACGAGATAATATGTCCACGAGAATGTGTTAAACTTAACATCCTAAAATGTGTACTGTAGCGCCGCATTTCAAAACTACCCTTTTGATAACGGCTAGCCGTAATGTAAAATGGCGAATTATACAATCCAACCGCCATGTACATATTTTTCGTCACATCTCAGGAATCGAACCCACACCTCAGATAGGGCTACCCTCACGCTCCTATCATTCAACAAGAGCTGAACGCAACTCTTTTCGACAAAGGGCAAGGGTCCAGGGCCAATCAGCGGCGCGTAAGCCGATTGGGCCGCTATTGGGCCCTGCAGGGCGGCTATTAGGCCCTCCGATGTACTCAGCTAGTGATGGGCAAGGCATATTGATTCGGATGAAATGGAAAGGGAATTATTTTGGAGTCTGATTGGGATTTGAAAGCAATTCTCACTCACTATGTTAATCTCGTGAGTTTTATTTTCTTGCATGACGTGTTGACATAAAAATGGCTACATAGAGATTGATACGTTTGTTAGGATGTTATATTAACTCAATCAACTAAGTTAAATAGAGCATAGATTCAAATTTAGCCTTACTAATGTTACAATGCGAAAGTATGTATGTCTGTTTGTGTATCGCGCTCTCACTCAAAAATTACTGAACCGATATAACTGAAACTTAGTGCACATATTATAGACTTAATACTGAGAGAGGACATAGTCCATTTTTTAACCGACCATAAGCGAGTATGTAATATTTTACACAATAATCCTGTTCACGGGCGGAAAGCTAGTATTTAATATCATCTACTTTAACTAAAAATGTAGCCTGAGGTGATTTTAGAAAAGAATTAACTCTGAAAATTGTTTTTCGTCCATTCCGCCCATCCCTAACCACGGTCTTTAGAAAGGGCTATGACTTTAATGGGTTCGGTAAATCCCATAAAAGGAGAGTGGTTGAAAGAATTTCAAAATGGACAAATAAAATTTCCTCATAAAGCTTATTTAAACGAACCCCAAATAAGTTTAATACCAGAAAATATAATATTAAATGTTGAAGATTAATTGCGCAAACATTAAACTCAAAGAGTTATTTTTTATTATTTCGGGTATCTGGAAATAGACAAAATTAATATAACTCAAGCCGAGTCAAATCCGAGCTTCGTGTTTACCTTTGATGTTACACAGTTAAAGTCATATTGTAAAGATATTTCAGTCCATTCTGGAAGCTAAGAAAATAAATAAATAAATATCTGGGACATTTCCACACACGGGCATCTGACCCCAAACTAAGCAGAGATTGTACTATTTATAAATACATACTTAAATACATAATTACACCCAGACACGGAACAAACACCGATGTTCGTCACACAAATATTTGTCCCGAGTGGGAATCGAACCCACGACTCTTGGAACCGTTGTCAGTGAACCTGGGTCACTAACCACTGTTCCACCGAGCCAGTCAGAAGTTCGTCATGTTTTCAGGGGAAAGAGATATTTTTAGTAGAAATATAAAGTAAATCTTAGCTGCCTTTAAGTAAACCTTGCTAAAATATCATAAATACAAAGGTCTGGTCGTTATTTACCTCGTCACGCTTGAATCGCTAAAGCTATTGAGATGAGATTCGGTGTAGAGATAGTTCTATTCGCGAGGAAATATACAAGGTACACAATGATCGACTTCTGTCTTCGACACACGGATTAAATCGAAGGCAAAAAAATGCAAAATATAAAATAATGTAACCAAATGTTTTTTTATAACGAGAGCCTTCCAACCTCTCTCGCTGACATCTTGATTTCTTAAAAAAAATCCACATTATTTTCTATGTTAGAACGATCATAAATCTGTCTCATGTCATCTATACTAATATTATAAAGAGGAAAGATTTGTATTTTTGTATTTTTGTATTTTTGTATGTTTGTAATGAATAAACTCAAAAAGTACTGGACCGATTGCAATAATTTTATCACCATTAGAAAGCTGCATTATTCAGAAGTAACATAGGCTATATAATATTTTTGAAAAAATTAGGGATCCTTACTAAAACTCCAATAATGTAACCCAAGGTGTAAAAAATTGACCTGAAAAATTCCTTACGTCGCGTACGCTGCGAAAACTATTGATGATAGATCAAAATCATTTACTACGACTTTGTAGAACTTATCATTATCTATAAAAAGTGTCGCGACAGCATATGTCTAAATATTATAGTTATGTCACAGTAAGCGGTTTTTTATTCGAAAAATTTAATTTATATGCCGCCTCTTGAAAAGGCTCTTTATTTGTACCTTGGTATTAATCCTTATCAAAATAAATAACTTTATATTCAAGACGGCTTCAATACCTATTTATCACTTTTTGAATTATTTCATTCGGACATTTCATTCGGAAGATATCACGAGTTTAAAAATGCAAGTATTAGAAAAAAGTCGCGTGGTTGCCGCCACCGCGCTCAGTTAGCCAGCATGCGATGTAGGCTCCATGTAAGCATCACTGGGGTACGGGGGAGTCAATGTAATGTAATATAATATATATATATATATGATAATAATAATATTATACAGAGGAAAGGTTTGATTTTTTGTTTGTTGGTTTGTTTCGACTCCGAAACTACTGCACCGATTTGAAAAAATCTTTCACTGTTGGAAAGCTACACTATCCCTGAGTGTCATAGGCTTTTTTTAGATAAAAATAGATTTCTCTTACGGGGTTAAAATATATTACATAGAGATAGAGATATCCCCGAAGCGAAGCGAGGGCGGGTCGCTAGTAATAAATAAGCAGCTTTGGGTCCTTGTGTCCGTCTTCACTCCACCGCGACAAAGAGATACTCAAGAGAAATTTTCAAAGTCTTCATTAAATTAAAGTCAGACGGCAATTTACAGTACATAGTATGTCTATTATTTGCGCGAACACTACACATTTGGAATAAAACTTATTTTACGGATTGGGCTCGAAATTGTGACCACGAGCGCTGTAAAGAGCTCGAAACGCCGGGTCTCTAAATAATTATGTTTAGAACAACAATACACGCGAGTTTAATCCGTAAAATCAGTTTTATTTCAATTTACAGTAGTTATACTCCACCGAGCCAACAACCTTTAAAGAATATCAAAAGATTTAATGTAAATTCTCAAAACAACTAACAAGACGGCTTATGAACTCAAAAGTTACCCTAACTCCCTTCAAACTATGGTTAATCAGTTTCCTGCAACAGAATAATTAGGAAGATAGATGGTCTGAGCTGAATTACTAGCTTGCTAAGTCTTAAGCTGACGTGTCTACAAGGGGAATGCATTCCCACAGTGTAATGAACTAAAGTAGTCCACTGTTAAAGAAGACACGGAAGTCATACAACCATCATGTTCCATGTTCCAAGATTAGATTGCCCGATCCAAGAATAGGCGTTTCTCACATTAATATCAATTTCACTAACTGTATAATATTATTCAAATTGATTCGTCACTAAACAGAAACCGTCTATAGTTCAGGTTATAAATAGCTTCCTGTCTGTTAATTTGTGATATAAGATAAAATTATTATAACATTATGTATGCCTTAATTAAGTACCTATAGTTACAACGCTACCACATACCCGCCAGAGAGCACTTATAAACATACATAATCACGCCTAGAGGGGCTGTCATATATCACTACCTGCCACTGTTTTAAATATAGTTAAGACAGTAAATAGTATCTATCTCATTGTGGTCGCATCGAGTAAGCTCTTGTGAAGTGGACTACTTCTACAACTCTACTATGTAGACCCCAACCTTTAGGGACGATTAATGCAATGGCGGGATACTCAGTAGCGGTCTAGCGGTACGACGGGCCGGCGGGACAAGGGTGGGGACAGCAAGCCTGCGGGACGGCAGTAGTGGGACAGGAGCGGGACACCGGCCTGTGCGGTCCCGATATCGTCCGCTCCCCAATAACATCACAAGGCGAATTAACATAGATCAGAATTGTAATTAACTTGGTTGATTACTAAGTTATTTCCGTATCTGTTTACCGACGTTGGTGCAAGTCAAAATGCTTATTTGTCTTTCTCTTACAACACATGAAAGACAAATCAGATTATCATTGATCTGTGAGACTGTAGGGAGTGCTACATTGAGATACTTTTTGTGGAGAAAATAAAATATTTTTACGAGTTTTTTCTTAGCTGCTAAGAAATTTATTTAAAACACCTAGAGATTTAATTTTGTTGAGTTTCGCTAAAATAATTTGTTAGATTATTATAAAACTCGATCGATTTTGTTGTTGTACAAATTTTAGTCAAGTTTAATTGTAAAAGTAAAGTAGCTCCCTGCAGACTCTGACCGCGTAGAGTAATTTTAACGGGAAAACATTACTTCTTTATAGCGTAGTCGGTTAAAAAGTAGCCTATGTCCATTCTCAGCCTATTTAATTTAAATCGGTTCAGTACTCTACGTCTGATTGCGTGACAGAGTTACTTTCGCATTTATAATATTAGTAAGAATTCAGGCACAAAAAGTTATGGCCACCAAACAGTATTGAAATAGCAATACCCCGATATTGTAAAAGACTCCTCCACAAAAAAAAAGGTAACAGCATCAAACTCAAAACGCATTGAGGATACATTTGGTTATTTTTTGTCCCCGCGCCCATGCGTTCAGACATGCCCCTCAAACGCTACGTGATCTGGATGGAGAGGGCTTTGTCCCCTTGTTATCTTTCCGCGATAAATTACCTCGTCACAAAAAACTGCTGTAACTGACGCACGGGGGACAAATGTACTGGGACATCATAAGAAAAAAAGGTATTCTTTTTTTTAATATTTCACAACATCACATACATTGATCTGATCCCGTGGTAAGTAGCTTAAGCACTTGTGTTACAGGTATCAGAATCAACAGTGGATACACAAATAAACTTAAATATATTTAATAATTCACACCCAGACACGGAACAAACACCGATGTTCGTCACACAAATATTTGTCCCGAGTGGGAATCGAACCCACGACTCTTGGAACCGTAGGTAGTAAACCTGGGTCACTAGCCACTGTTCCACCGAGCCAGTCAAATATAGGTATACAATATGAATGTACAGTATCCAATAGAGCTTCTTGACATTTTAGTCGTGAAATTGCATCATTGAATCCAACATTATATCACTACATAGTATAAAGCGTCGATGGACGAGTGGTTAAGGTCGTTGCTTGCCATGCGAGAGGTTGCCAGTTCAAACCCCGCCAGGTACTAATGTTTAACAAATTTAAAAATAATATGTTACATCTTTCGACACTTTAACGGTGAAGGAAAACATCGTGAGGAAACCTGCACGAAGAAATTCTAAGATTGTGTAGTCGACCAACCAGTACTCGGCCAGCGTGGTCGTCTAGTTTAGGGAAGGCCCGTGCACCAGCAGTGGGGACGTATATGGGCTGATGATGAGGGATAGTATAAAACAAAGTCGCTTTCTCTGCCCCTATATTTAGCATTCATAGTATGCTTAAGTCTTTCAAACAACACAACGGATATTGATGCGTTTTTAAATTGATAAGAGGGATTTAAGAGTAAAGTTATTATGTAAAATTCACCCGAAGCGAATCTAGGGCGGGATACTAGTGTAGATATTGAAATCCAATCAAAAAAGAAAATTAAATAACAATGAGAACAAAAATGTTTCCAATACACAGGTATTTTTCATTAACTAAAAATACACTGCATGAAAACAAAGAAGAACATTCACAAAAATAAAATAATAAAACTCTTCTGTCTACAAAGTTTTTATTATTTATATCACTTTTTTAACACGGGAATGTTGAAGGCAGACAATATAGACTACGAATGAACTTTTCTTATCACTATTTACGGTTGCGTCGTGCGACTCATTTTGAAATTGCGTTATAACACCCGGCGCAGTGAAATGGGTTAACTCAATGTGTTAACGCAGCGAATGGTTATAAGGCCGTTCGTACACCAGGCCAAAATAATCTTAATTTTTGTAGTCTCCCAAGGGTCAAATACCATAGTCCATTTAGGTTCATTCATTACATAAGTATAAGTAAAATATTGTAATGACTGCCTTTTTTTGTTGTGTCTTATAAACGCAAAAAAAAATGAAAAGCGTACGTCCCAAGACACATTGACTCGTAAAAAGCACAGGGGTCAAATATTACAAGTGCCTAAGTAACTTACTTCGGAATCGGAACTATGACGTGACGTTTTGTTTTTTTTAATCGCGTGATATTAGTCGTGTTGCCGTGATTCATAAATAACTATAGTCACTTAGAGACTAAGGCTACAAACTGGATGTACGCGGTGCCGGTAGAGCAAGCATCTCGCGCGTCACGGTAAAAATGCTTATACTTAAGCCAGCCACTTCCACCAATTTGTAGCCAAACCTTCCAATATTAAAGCTTTGCCACGTGTGTGCACGCCCTAAACCTCGCCTTCTACCACGAAGGGTGCCAAGCACCTGCGTAATTGTCTCCAATAACTACGTATTGTAGTAGTACAAAGAGGGGACGCCAGGTCCGGCGCAGGGGGGCACGGGGGCTATTCATAACTTACCGTATGCTGTCAATAACGGAGATGCGTGTGACTGGTAGGTTTTTTTTCTGTTTTATGGTCTGGGAATGATGTATCCAGATCGGGTGTATTGTTATTGGACTAACAAGTTGAATGCTCATGGGATGTTATGTCCTCAATTAAGACATTATCGATTGTAATTTTTATATATTCGAACTAGATATTGAACACATGAACTAGTTATTTATTCCTAAAATTAGTTGGAAAATAAATTATCATGTTTATTTTGGTTGACATTTAAATTTTAAAACAAGAAAACTTACTATGCAACCTTTTTGCGTCTGATTTTAATGTAGGTATTGATGAGATTTGGTATAAAGGACCTAATTTGAATTTCCTAACTTATTGGTATCAGAGAATGTACAGACTTTTATTTTATTTCTCCCTTCACTTCATCATCATCAGCCCATATGCGTTCCAACTGGTAGGGCACGGGCCTACCCTGAACTAGGACCTTAACCACTCGGCCATCGACGCTATTTTCCCTTCACATATGAGACCTAAAACCTTTCAACAACCCATATGGATATCGACTAGTGAGGCAGCCCCCCGCGGAGACCACTCTCTCCCCCATAGTTTGATTTGAGAGCCATTGTCGGGTAAAGGATGGAATTAGTAATCGCGTTATTAAGAATTTTATTTCATTAAGTCGAACAAGGATAGCTTGACTTAATCAATCAGTGTTAGAACTACGTCAGTAAATATGGCACACACTCTAAAATTTGACGCAAAAGAAACTCATAAATATTCCTTAAACTAATCTCATGTATTCAGCATTTCAAACAATCAAAAGATTTATAATAGAGCAATAATAATAAAGCAAGAGCTCAATACTGAGATACATAACAAATGGACTATTACAAAGGAAAATCCTATCTGATAAAAGCATCGTTTCAAGGTTAAATATAATTTAAGCTCTTAATAGAGTTCGGGCAAAGCCGCGGGCGGGAGTAGTATTTGCATAAACACAAACAAACACCATTCGCCGAGCCGGCAACTCCATCAAACAGCGGTCCGCGGCGTTTAGCGCTTTGCAAATCCTTTTAACTTACAAATACAGTCAAAACAGTCCCGTCGACCCATTCAATAACAAAATAAAGTCGTTCTTAATATATATTTTTTCAAGTATTTAGAATTCCGTGATTTACGTAAACACAATTAACTATTGGAAAACTGATTATGTCCTGGATATTTAGGTACTATTCCTGTTTAATGGAGTTCCCGATACTTCAGCACTGCAGTAAATGCCATGATCACAGATCAACTACAGATCTGCGAGACCAAACTATTAAACTTAGTAGCTAGTCACTTAGAGACTTAGGCTACATGATTAGCTTAGTCTTAGCTTAGTCAGCTAGTAAACATGATTTAGTAACCTAAGTGCACACTCTATAAATTCATTCTTTGTTTACTTCTGAAAGTCCTGAAAGATGTTCTTAACGATATCAAGCATATTATAGCCAATGGTTACACGTGGTTCCAGGCACAGAACATAACAATAGCCTTCCCTGCAGCCAATCAGATTTATACACGGTATAATGCAAAGGCAACAAAAACTTAAACCATTTATCAACACCTTCGAAGTTTGTCGTCGGCGAACCAACGCTGGAGTCGTATTGAGTATGTTGGGCCTTAGATGATATTAGCCACTGGACTCATACTTGAGTAGCTCTTTCTTCATGTATTTTTTGCGACAAAGTTAGTACTCAAACTTGAAGTAAGTTGGGTTAATCAGTGTTAGAATAATGGACAATATTCCTGTGCAAACCGTATATTATGTTGTCAATAGTGCCTTTGTAATTGTGTGATCAACCGAGCTAACTAACTTTCCTATTGAGTGTGAGCTTTATTAAGTTTATAACTTTTCATTGTGTTATAAATTTACAATGACTTAAAGCAGAAGTTTTGTTTGAAATTAAATTCAAATTTACATATGCATACAGTCCATTTTGATCATTCAATCCTTCTCCAGTGTGTATATCATCCAAGGCGCAGTCGCAAGTAGATCCAATTACCTCCCGGCGGCAGAAGGCAGCCCTTTGTTTTGTCCTCGGACTCGACTTCAGAAAGGCCCGCACGTAATGTCGGAAAGTTTAAATTTATGCGTTTAAGCCCGTATACACACGGTTATAGACTCACTTTAGGGTTATTTGGAAAATCGTTAGTGTATAAAGCAGGGGCTGAATAGATAAATGCGGTCCGAATGACCACGTTAAGTAGGGTTCAAGTGTATTTAAAATACATTTCTATAACGATTCGAGTGACTGTGTAGGTTTTTTTTTTCACAAGTAATTTATATTTCATAATTTCAAATTGATCGTCACTAATATTATACCTAAATGCCAAAGTAACTTTGTCTGTCTGTCTATTACGCTTTCACGTATAGAGTACTGAACCGATTTAAATTTAATTTGGTACAGCTATAATCCATAGCCTGAGAAAGATCATAGGCTATTTTTTAACCGACTGCGCTATAAAGAAGTCATGTTATCCATTAAACATCTCTACGCGGACGAAGTCGCGGGCGGAAAGCTAATTTGACATAAATGCCAAATATCTGCTGACGACTTATTTTTCGACATAATGAATAAAACGGCACGGTTAATAAAAATGCTAACCTCATTTGCATTTTATTCCCTGGCAATATCGTTCATCCAATCAAAGTGACGTAAAGCGTAATTTAAAAATGGCCGCTCAAATACAGACGTAAATACGCGCCACAAACATCAAGTTGAATGACCGCAACTGCACCGTGAGAGGGTTCCGTGGAACAAGCGAAACCAGAATTTACAACATCCCCGTTACCGTTTAGTTAGGACGTAACATTAACTTGCTACCTTGCTCGGGCCAAGTTTAGCCACACGTATAACACTGGATTCCGTACTGATACCGTTCCAAAGTTACTACCAAAACGTCTGTAAAATTAATTTTAATGAAGAAAAGTTTTCATCTAATTGAATCTTTACCTCTAAGACTTTCAGTTCGCAGTTAAAGACTTTATTTTAAAAGGTGGTAGGCATTCGAAACTTTTAGTGCCGATCAGATATCTTTTTACTCTGTTTTACGCCTTTTGACCGTGTTACTTTGCAAAACTAAAGGAAAAAAATAATTTTGGATTTGGAAATTATTTCCAAAAAATTATTTAAAGGTGGTTGAAATTAGAAAAGTTTGATTACTTTTACCGATTTCGCCATTCCTGCGGATCACCATTTTTACTGCGCTAAATCAGTGGTGTACCCGCCATTACGTGACGTCACATAATGGCGCCCGCGGGACCGCGGCCATGGCGGCGGGTCGTCAGCTGACATTACGCGCCATCATCTGAAAGGCCACGTTTGGCGGCAAATGCTAAACTTCCGCCATCTTGCAAACTTCGCCCCAATTTCGTGGGCACGCTTGAACTTTGACGGCAAATATGAAAAGATTACGAAGCAAATGAAAGGAAACCTTGATAGGAAGTGACCTTAATGCTGATCGCAAAGTTGAAATTGACTTTGTTGTACTTTTAAAACTACGGTAAGAGCTTGGCCTTATTGTCTATTGCAAAGTTAAAATTTACTCTATTGTACTTGAACTTTCTAACTTATTAGTAGTTACTTAACGTGTCTTAAAACAAAAACAACAACATATAGGTACATTCATAGCCCACAAAACCAGATTGTTTTGATTCCAAAGCAAATTGCTTAAGCACTTGTGTTACGGATATCAGAAAGAACAGTTGTACACAAAAATATACTAAATAAATAAATAAATAAATAGCACACCAAGACAAAGAATAATTACAGACATCACACCCATTTGTGCTATGAACGCAAAACACAAAAGCCCCGAGTGGAATCGAACACACGACCCTTGGCGCCATAGAGAAGCACTACCCTATGCGCCATCGATCCAGTCTCTATCTACTCGAGCCACTATCTTGTCAAAGTCTAACTGAAATCCTTTTTCCCGAATTGGAAAAGCCTAACTGTCATTCAACCAGTGCTTCGCGTGCCGGCGCCAGACATCGCCTCCGCAGAGTTAATCACCGGTCCCATGCACCCGTTTACCCTTGAACACAACCCAGGGCATGCTAGCCTTTCAGACAGGGCCTTATTTGTTTGCCGGATAAATTGAAGCCACTTATAATTTAACTGCCAGGTTTTTTATCATGAATGACAAGGAACGTTAGCCGTCTATTACATACAATAGGCACGCTCTACCTGTATAAATATTTGGCCAGTAAAACTTTTTGTGTAAAAGCTGAAGTTTAAAGTTCTCTTACAGGTAGCTTGACATTCCAATTACTTGAAATATATTATGCTATTTTTAGCTGCATATAATTAGAGAGAAGGTTATGTCACTGTAAATAGCATGTAACAACCAAGACACATTAATGTATTGCTTGCTACATGCTATTTACAGTGTAAGCTTAAGATATCACTACATAGTATAAAGCAAAGTCGCTTCACGCGTCTGTCTTATATCTTCATCTAATATCTTTCATACTACGCAACGGGCTAAATTTTGATGTTTTTAATAGATAGAAGTATTCAAAAGGAAGGTTATTATGTTAAATATAACCGAAGCGAAGAAAGTGCGGGTCGCTAGTAAAAATATAAACAATAAACGTGAAAAATGTAGGCACCTGAAAATAAGGTATATAAAAACAAAATATTGAGAGAAAGGTAACCTCTTCTAGCTCACTGGCCAGGAAGGGTAAACAGGCGAACCATACCCATTGACTTTGCATGAACTGTGTGTTGTTAACTCGATTGGCGACCGGCTACCGGTATCATCCCGCAATCCGCGGATGACAATCACGCGCTAACACGATAAGCGGTATCGCGTTACACCGGGGACATACGGGTGAGAGACATGTGCTTGGACGCTGGGTTTTCACCCATATATATATATATATATATATATATATATATCTATCTATATATATATATATATATATATATATATATATATATATATATATATATATATATATATATATATATATATATATATATATATATATATATAAGTATTAAGCACTTTTGTGCTTAATACTTATATCTATCCATAAAGCTGGATGTGTGAAAAGTTATTAGCGACACATGATGCGGATCTATTGATCGAAATATCTGGCAGAGGGAAAACTCTAAACACAAAGTTACCTACTAATTGACATACAT
The DNA here is from genome assembly GCA_039566165.1 of Maruca vitrata. Lineage (NCBI taxonomy): Eukaryota > Metazoa > Arthropoda > Insecta > Lepidoptera > Crambidae > Maruca > Maruca vitrata. Next base: position 14,027,275 of record CM076932.1, read on the forward strand.
CTACATATATATTTCACTGCCTTGATGGTCTACTGGTAGTAAGTGCTGCGTTAGGACCGAGAGGTCCCCGGTTTGAGTCCGGTGACGGGCAAAATTTGTGTGAGTTTCTCTGTGACGAAATTACTCAGCCCGGAGTTAGGAAGTTGGCGGATGCACGCACGTGCCTCAGAAAGCACTCAGGTTCTCAGTGTGCCTATTTTGGTAAATTAACGAAACTTTATATTTAATACATCTACTTAATACATATTTAATTTTGCTAATCGCAGGTAGGTGCGTCTTCACGGCGGCTCCTCAGTGAATCGTTTTGGAACGCCTCGCTGCTCGATAGCACGCCGCATTTAACACGCGGCTGACAAGCAAATGCGTGAATTGAATTATCGACAAAACCCATTTGGGCACCCTACCTTAACGTACGGAGGCAGCAGTGAAATAAGCATGGAAATTGAATAAATTAGATTATAAAATATCACAAAATGTATGATGGCAATTTGTTTTTTTAACCGAAAAATGGAAGTAGTCTCCTGTAACCACGAACGCTGCAGAGTTTGTAACGTCAGGTAATCTAAAACTTTTTATATAGAGGTTCATCCATTAAATTACTCAAAACTTATTTGCTGAACTGTATATCGGTACCAAAGTTGCCTATTTAACAATCAATTTGATTGAAATTACAGCATTGCTTCTTTTCATATAATAAACGCAAATAAAAATCACTCAGCTTTGGCCACTATTATTGACGCTACTAACACAACCTGCCCCCGTGAGTCCCCTCTCAGTATTAGTGCAACAATATTAACAATGGATCACTACAATTAAGTTCCATTAGCTACGTCGCGGTGAGGGCGACAGCGCTTTAATATTAAACGACTGTGTAACGCACAATACGCAGGCTGAACTAGTATATTCGCGTGAATATATTTTATCACACATTACTATGCATATGTCGCAGCCAGATTTTATAATCCGCGCGTATCACATTACGGCTAGCCGATATCGAATAAAGGCCCGTTTTGTAATGCGGCGGTTCAAGGATTAGCCTCGTCATAACGTTTAGTAAATTTAAATTGCTTCTCAAAAGGTACACATTTACACTTTAAACACGACATTAATAAAAAACTCCATTGAATCCGCAATAGCAGTGTTTGCAAAAAAGGCTAAATCAAAAACATTTTACCGGTTTAAGAATGATTATCGGAAACACACCAATATTCATCTTATTCATTAATTTGGAGTGTAATAATAAAAACAAAATTCAGTGGAAGAAACATGTATGTATAAGCCAAACATTAATTACCCTACCAAAATAAACCATTAAAGAAGCGACATAGCAAGCAAATAAAAATACCCATTTATAACTTAAGTATCTATTTCAAAGTCAAAAAGCCGAGGAAGTCGTACAAACAAATTCATCTTCGAACCAATACCTCTAAGCCCTCTAAATTAAAACCCACGTCCAAAGAGCAAACATAAGGTGAGCTGAGCGGAGCGAGCGGAGCGGTAGTGATGTACAGACAGGACAACCAAATCGATTATTATGACTCACATATTTCCTATAACATACTTTATACATTTGGTTTTGATGAACTATGTCGCCCATCATCATATCACACATCGCTACTGTGGATCTTGAGCAAAACCAAAATTAGGCTGATCATCAGGCTTCAGTCACATGCAAATAAATTTTAAATTTGAAAACACTATGGTATGTGGCGGGGTTTGAACCTCCTCCACAGTTCGACCTCTCGCATGGCAAGCAACGATCTTAACCACTCGGCTATCGACGCTTTTAGCCATGTACAATATACTATATAAATTTTATAATATTTTCAAAAAATAACTACTGTACCTGCTTACCAGTAACTTATGTAAAGTTAAAGCAAATATATCGTAGAGTTGGTACCACGCAACACATTGAGCTAGATGGCCAACAATTAAGATATCCCATGGAAGACGAATACCGAAACTGCATTCTAACATACCGAGTAATCGATTAAAGCGTTGACTCGATCAAATAGACTGCGGCTACATCTTACGCGAGTACGTCCCTACGAGTGATCCCCAAGAAGGGTGATATTAAAATTCTAAGGCCGCGGAAGGGCGCCGCCTTATCATCGTTTTAGCGGACGGAACGCCCGAGGGCGGCGATAACGCAGGTAGAAAAGATATTCTAACGCTTCACACGAATAAAAATATATTAACTCTCATTTGAAAAGCGTAGATGGCCGAATGGTCAATGCCGTTGCTTGCCATGAGAGAGGTAGCCATTTGTAACCCCGCCACGTACCCTGTCATCAAAGTCATCATAGTCATTATCAATGCCCTAACTACGCCCCTGCCCCTTTGAGACAGCTCCAAACGCGGCACTAAGCAAGCTATGTGTGTATGTGCGTGTGTAATGTTAATTACACACACATATACACACATACACCCACACAGACACATAGGCAAACATGATTTGTAATTGCTTATATTTCTTAATTACTTCCATGTTTATATACCTACTTCAAGGTTTAGTTGTTATTTTTTTTAGTTTATAAATTCATTTTAATATTCATTTAGTTAAATTTCCTAAAATATTGTATTCTTTGCACCGTTCGTTCATGTAATAATTATGTTTAGAAGCCGTTTATTGGCCGCTGCGAGACAAGCCAATGGCTTAGTGCAGCGACCGCTTGATAAATTGTACTGATTGTAATCATTTATCGGAAATAAAGTTTATTATTATTAATTAATAATACCCACGTCAAGATTGTAAAACAAGTGAAGGCTGATCGTCATCCGCGGTGTAATCTCGCGACACTCGGCCGAGGGTACGAGGGTAATTACTTTAAACAAAAGATGGAGGATCTGCAGTGTTTAAATTTTACTAGTTAATTGATTCGAGGTGTGCAGGTTTCCTCACGATGTTTTCGTTCACCGTGGTAGCGTCGAATAATCGTAAATAAGAAATTCAATTCAGATTCCGATTCTTAGGTTGAGTAGTCACCGCGCTTGGCCAGCGTGGTCGACTAAGGCCTTATCGATAAAAATATAGTTAGTGCCATTGCGCTTCGCTTGGCTTGTCTTGGCCCCCGCCAGTCTACCCCCAGATTTTCAAATGCAAGCAAATAGTGGTCAAAAGAACAGATGAACCTACTCTCGTTGTTCATGGGACCGATTTATTTTCTCATTTTCTTTTTAATATTACCCATTGATTGTCTGCATCATTTGTTATTAAGAAGCGCCACGGCTACGGGTATGCAAATGTATTCACCGTGATTGGCGTATCCTCGACATAGGTCCCGGGCGCGTGACGTCACATTGTTTACCGATTACGAGCCCGTGACGTCACAGACGCGGCGAGGGGGCTGCGGCCCCCGGGGCCCCGGTAGGGCTGACGCAAAATGTACTTTTGTGATTATTATAACAGGTTTCTGAACAGCATATAACGCTTTCCACAGTGATTTATCTTGCTATTTATGTACAGTTAACATGAAGTTGATTAAGGAAAATATAAAATGATCTTATGAAATGATTGACTGGCTCGGTGGAACTGCGGTTAGCGACCCTGCCTGGCGGTACCAAGAGTCGTGGGTTCGATTCCCACTCTGGTCAATTTTTTGTGTGATGAACATCGGTGTTGGTTTCGGGATGTGAATGTGTATTTTATAAACATTTATGTATGTATATCAGTCTCTGACGTCCACAATAAAATACTTTGCATGTATGTTGCATTAGGTAGAGATCAGCCCTATCCTAAACGACTGTAGTCATTAAGCCGTTCATAATTTGGCGCTGCACAAAGCTTGCGTCCCGCGACTTCCCGACTCTATGCAAACACAGAATACGTACAGTTATATTGTTTTGAAATTACTTGAATTCATGAAAACTCTTAGATTCTTTTTAAATTTAAATAAAACTAAGATCACGGATTGAACTCGCGTATTGTTAAGAACCTCTTTAAACTGTTTAATATATGAATTTCTTTTAAATACGTACCCTAAACTTTTTCATCAGCTTTGGCAAGAGATATTAAAATTAAAAGTGTACCTATTATGTATCTGGGATCTACGTCGCAAAAGGTCAACGTGTGAAAACCATAACGTTTTCTGATGGAAAATCAGGTATACATTATAATTTTTTTTTTTTTAAAAAGCGTCGATGGCCGAGTGGTTAAGGTCGTTGCTTGCCATGCGAGAGGTCGCCAGTTCAAACCCCGCCAAGTACCAATGTGTTTTTCAAATTTGAAATTCATATGTACCATCATTCGACGCTTTAACGGTGAAGGAAAACATCGTGAGGAAACCAGCACACCTAAGAAATTTTTTCAGAGGCCTACGGGCGGTTTCAAAACTCTGAAACCAGGTTGTTCACAAACCATACGATAAGAAGAAGGTATACATTACCAATACAAGATATCCTACCTACTTAATCTTATTGTCACAAATTGTTATTCTTCACAAGCTAACAGCATATTTTCTGTCCAATCAACCGCATTTATCAGCATCAAACGCACAGCAGTAGGCACTAAACAGCTCCTCGTAGCCGGATGCCGCAGCACTTTAGATAAACACTTTATTTGCCGGGACTGATCCCGCGACCCTGCGGTCGCCGATAACGGAGTTAACTTTAAGGGGGCGGGGGAGTGTTGGCTATGCAAACGCGAAAGTGAGAGGTGAGGTGCAACTACACTAAATAAGGATTAGAAGTCAAACGAACAAGAAACTCGTAAGTAGTTAAAAATTTAATTTGCTTCTTAATCTATACCACAAACAGCATTATCAATTACGAACACTCAGTATCTATCCAAATTGGACGTGTTTATGCATAACATGAATATATAAATTTACTACAAAACCATTTCTAAGATAAAAAAATATTTATTTAGCCTTTTGCCTACTGGAAATACAGATAATTGATATCTTTTTATTGGATGGCATTTAAGATTTTCTTACTTTGCATGTACCTATCTCGTAATTCTTTTGAAATTTACATGTAAAAACTAAATAAAAGCTTGTAAAAACGACTGTAACCTACTGCCGATGTAAGTAACATTGAAAAATACCTTGAAATGTGATACATTCAAATGTAATGTCGGTTTCGCCACCACAATCGCTGTTCCTTGCGATAAAGGTGTTAAGTTGTTAGCGAAGGACCGAAGCTCCTTCACCCTCCACTAGGTCCCTCAGGATCCCTTCCGAAGGGAATGTAATAGACATAATTTTCAAAGGAAATTACGCGTCCGCCGATGAGAGTATTTGCATGCGAATACTTTTAACAAGTCGGGATGAGGAGCTTTGTCACGACTTGCAGTCAACACGACTCCTTGGCAGGAGATTGCATTGTTTAATATTTCTTCAGTTCATTCTTTATTTTGTTGCCATTGTAAGATAGATGGGGGATTTGAAGGGGAGTCTCTACTTAGTCTATTGTTTGTGCGTGTTATACTTTCATTGATTTTAAATAAATCAGCATACCAAATGACCAATAGAGACTACTACGTATTTGATTTGGATTTTAAATACACATTTCTAATACATATTCGTTATATATAACACTAGTTCATTTACATCATGATAACATATTTCAGCACTCAGTGTGTTATATATCAACGCCATTTCTGCATCACAGTAAATTGCGTAGTGTGTATAATAACTTTCTTTCCATTAATTAAGCAACTTCAATTAAATCTGATAAAAACAAAAGCTCGCCCGAAACCGTCCCAACCCATCCCAACTCGTCCCGGGACGGCCGGGACGCGGGACAGTAGTTAATTACACCTCAAACGAGCCATCGATTGTCCCTAATTCAATTACGGAAACATTCGCAGACGCCTCCTCGATTAATAATTCATAAAATTCCCTCAGGATACCGACACATACTCCTTCAATCCTTCAATAAGGGGAGACAATCGAATATGTACCCAAAAATAAGACGCACACATGCCAATTTACAATGAGGCATGGTTTACGTATTACACTTGAAATGGTGAGCCGTAAAAAGCGTGCCATTCTGAACTATATGACTCTAGTAATAAAGGGTTTATGTTCGGGGCCACTTTTGTTAATTACGCTCCATAGGGAAGGATCGCTTTAAACAGGTTACGGATCTAACTCGATATCTCGTTTTGTGGGGTACATTTGGAATGATGAAATTTGAGAATAATACGGTTAGAATCGAAATTGTTACGAATATAATCTGTTAGTCTCTCTTATTAGTAAATCCACATGTATAATTTACGGTCTCTACATTGATGGAAATTGTACAAGCCGGTAGTATTATTTTGCTACATCTACACGACACACATATTAAATGTAGCATAGGATAAAGTACAAGGAAAAACGAAAAACGTAACTTTCCCCATGTTCGAAATACAAAGCAGTTAAATGAGAATTCAGGTGATAAGAATCAGGGCACGTTCACACGGAAAACTCATTCGATGGAACTATCGACGTCTTAAATAAAAAGGTGCCCTTATACCCAGGTGGGTAATAAATGAGGGCAGTTTCAATGGGATTTCCACGATTCCCGGAAGGCGATCGAATAATTCTTCTCAAGCCAGGTCGACAAGCCAGTTTAGTGAGGAGGATTAACCGGAAATGTGGTGAAAAAGGACGAATTAGTCGGTGTGATACATGTTCCTTGAATCGCTGGATGTGAAATAATAAAGGAGATATAAATTAACTAGATGTGTTAAATAGTCTAATAACCTTTCAATAATTAACTGATACGCAAATGCAATATGCATTCATTAATACAACATGTGAGACGTGTGTCGCTAGTGACCGACACAAGTGACTCACGCGTTTAACACAAATATCACTTGTGACACAGGCACTCAACACACTGGTTGTCATACACTTAAGAAACAACTACACTGTCCTGTACTGAATTCGATGCTCCAATGGTATGGAGAAAAATATCGTAAAGGAACCTGCAAAAGGCCTGATTGCCCTAGTTGTGATGTAGGGCGTATATGGGCTGATGATGATGATCAACACTGTCCTCAGACACATGAGTAGATAACTGATTTGACACTTAGACACTGGTGTCAGACATTTGAGACACTAAGTCCAATAGTTGAGACAAGAGCACGTAAGATACTAAACATTTGTTTTCAATGCCGTTTGAGTATCCAAGAAAACGACCCTATTTCAAATGTCAACACTCAGTTCCGAAAATGTAGCAAAACTATCCAAGTTTTCGTAAGTGAAACACTCAAAAGAAAAAGCAAAACTTGGCACAATGTCCTAAAAAGAAAGTAAACTAACAAAAACTCAACTTCAGCTGAAGGCGAAAAACTTGCCAACTCGGAGATAAAACATGCCGAGTACAGATCCTTTAACTTTAGAAGTTGCTGGCAAAAGTGAGCAGGGGAGAAAGTCTGAATACCTAAAATGCTTCTGCAAAATTAGCATGGAAGAGTAAATATAATTTCCTCGGACCTAAAACTTGACGGGACGATTCGTCACGCCATTCGACGTGTTGACTTGGAAAGTTGGGGAGACTTGGCAACTAACGGAAACCAGGCTGCGGACACAAATGACGTCATAGCTGAGACCTCAGTCATAAAGAATTTCCATTCTAAAGTGACTAATGACCGAGTACTGAAGCTACAATTAAATAGAATATTGAAGCATGCAATACAAATTCAGATTACAAGTATAACGTCATCTTCAGAGTGAGGACGATAGGCACAATAGGTTCCATTGTGAAGACGACGATCGACCTCATATGCAGGCCTCACGGCCGCTTACCATTAGATAGAGTGAGGTCACCCTGAAACTTTGCTCAAACTTCCAAGTACTCAATTGTCTATTAAGTATTCAGCCATATATAAATAAATATTTCAAAACATCTCATACATCGAGTTGATGTAGTGGTTAGTAGATTAAGCACCACAACACAAGTGTGTTACGGATATCAGAATCAGCAGTGGATACACAAAAATACTTAATTATATATTAAATAACACACCCAGACACGGAACTAACACCGATGTTCATCGGTTCATTAGTTCCGTTTGGGAATCGAACCCACGACTCTTAGAACCGTAGATAGTGATTCTGGATCACTAACCACTGTTCCACCGAGCCAGTAAAGGCTCAAGAGGCAATATAGTAAGTTGCATATAATTACAAACGGAGACGTTCATAGATTACACCGACCGCCCCAGGAGCTGTAAGATGAACAAACACATAAACAACCCCATATAAGTAAGCGGGATGCCTCTCGCCCCCGTAAAGCGTAGTCGTTTAATTACATCGCCCTTGACCCTCCTCCCTAGTACACGCTTATAATATATTATACTCTTGACTGTTGGGAGGGAAAGCGGCTGGTGCTGCCAATCGGTGGCGAACATCGGAATCTTGGGTCGTACTTTGACACTTTTGTTTACCTACTTATAGGAGAAATAAGTCGAAATGTAAGTAAGCACATAACTTCCTAACTACTGCACCAAATTGGACGACTCTTTTGATCTTTACGTGTGTTTTTTTAGAAAAAAGTTTAAAAAGTAGACATTGTATATTTTTTTCTCTGCATAGTTCAATGGGTCAGCTAGTAATATAATAAGATGCAATTCTTATGAGTGTCATGGCTTTAGAGTGTTTTATAGAAAGTTACAATTATAGTAAAAATACGTTCGCCAATTGAAAAGAATAAAAAAACTGTAGATATTTTGTATTGTATTGTACGTACTGTATACATATAGTTACTGTTTTAAAAAGAGTATCGCTAAACAAGGAGAGTAAAATACTCCACCGTTCTTTTCGTCACGAGTAAAAACACTACGAGCAAGAATTTTACGACTTCATATGAGAGCACCCTTTGATGCCTCGTGCCCACCGCAGCATAATCAGGTTACCTTTATACGACAGTAAAAGGTATACTGCCAATAAAGCTAAGTAACAAATAATGCTTTGTATTACTCGTAAATTAACTTCAGATAATAAGGTTTGATCCGCAAATCTTAACGCATACTACATAATACAAATATTTGGTGGTATTTTAGTGGTATAAGGAAAGATTTTTTTAATTTAACCAGTGACACGCCCTCGCTTTGCTTCTAGTAAATTTTATATAAAAACTTTTCTTTTGTATCCCTCTATCTGTTAAAAAAAAACAACATTAAAATCTGTTACGTAGTTTAAAAGATTTAAGCATACCTAGGGATGTAGTGATAGAATAAGCGACTTTAATTTATACTATGTACTCGTAGTAATGTATAAATTTATTATTGTAAGTTATTAAATTAATATCGTTTATTAGGTTCAACTCTTGTATAATTATCATACAGTATGTGATAGTGCTGCAGCGCGCGCCGCTTGCGGGCGCTTCGACTGCTCAATGCCATGGCGGAGAAATTAGACCTGTTTTGTGAGTGGCCAAGTGAGGTCGTAAGATTGGCTATTGATATAGCATCAAAAACTACATAATTGTATTAGGTTAGCCTGTAAGGATTATGTATGTATGTTTTAAATAAATAAATAAATAAATAAAAATATCTGATAAATATTCACTGTCATGGTATCCGAAATTCAAGTGCGTTCTAGTATATATAGCTCCTTCGGGAGCGCTTGACTGACTCTAACATCGAACAGCTCAGACAATACCACGCATCGAAATATCACATGCTCGAAATGTGCACCAATATCAGTATCGGTGGATACGAGCGAGATCAAATTAATAAAAATCTACCAGAATTGAATACATTAACCTAAGACATAGCTCTTGGCCTTGATTCGTGTAAACTCATTGCCTTATATTCAAGCCTAATAATCTAATACAGCTTGAGCGTCGTTCCGGCTGTTCTTAATCTCTCCCCGCTCTAGTTTAGCATGAAAACTAGCTTAGTGAAGACTAAACACGTAGGCGGAGTAACAATTAAAGAGCCCAGTTACCCATATTTTGCTGGGTTTTTCATTTTGATCAATAAAACATGAGTTTACTGTAGATAATATGTTGTAACTGTCTATACCTGACTTACGCTCTACTTATATAATATTACTTATTGATATATAAACCTACCTATGTTTGGTGTGTCACACCAATACAGACGTAAGGAACGAATGTATATATTTTAGTTTAATGGAAAACAAAAGTTATTTAAATAATAATTAACGCTTACATCTTCGTTAATTTCTGCTCAGCTCAGCTCGTCTTCGCTCGACTTCGCTCAGCTGCGTCCGCTCGAGCCGGAACACAATCGATTCGCTCGTGATGGCTCCGCTATTAGTTTCAATCTTGCGTGACGTTTCTAATGCTTATTGCGGATACGGCTGTTTGTGAACGACGTAATACTATCTTAGATTACAGAATATACGTGTATTTTCGTCGTCGTCTATTTGGTTTATTAGAGACGTCGAATGCATCAACAATGAATAGTTCTTGTGACGTTCCAAATTGTATTTTTATCAAAAATAAGCTGGAAATCGCAATGAATTCACTACTACAGCATTTTAATTTTAAAATACACGTACAATTTATTCTCACGTTCGCACAATCATTTGCACGGTAAGTGAATATTGTATAGTATCGAATTGTTCAATCTCAAACAAAGTAACGTAAAAAGTTATAAACGAATTGCCGACCAAACTGAATCAGGATAAAATGAAACTCGAATTCAAATAACATTCAAAACAAAATGCCACAATTAGCGTATTATATCTGCTTTAAAAAGAATAAACCTGGAAAAAGCTTGTCCCCGTAAATTGTATTAATGTTTTCTGTTTCCAACGGCAGGATAAAAGTTCCGTAATAATTTTAGAAAAGTCCCTAACTTGAGAGTAAGGTCCTACAAAAGTCTTTATCCCTCGTCTCTCAGGAGGTTTTAACACGCCTACAAAATATTTAGATAAAAGCAAAATACCTCCCGCCAACTTTAAGTGACAAAAAAGCGTTATTAAAGGATAATAAATATAAATGTTTGAATGGCTTCGTGAACAGACATCTTTGGTCTGGTGTGATTGGAAACTATTTGATCGAACAAACGGACACGTCTCTGCTCTTTGTCGTAGCGATTAATCACCGGTCATCTCAATAGCGACCTCTGTACGTGATTTCGATCGACTCTCACTAATTAATTCTACGACATTTCAAGGACTTCAGAAGTAGGTAATATGAAGGTGATGTATTGTTTTATGATAACTACTTTGGGCTCTATTTCGTTGTTAAAAAATAAATAGCTTTATTTCAGGGTTTTCTAATGTTTAAACGGTCTATCATAACACCATTAGCGCAATATATTGCGTTTATATTCACGCCCAAAAAGCAATCAAATTTCAAACAATAGTACTCAAATTAACAAAACTGTTATATCCGAGCACAAAAAGCAATCAAACGATTTACAATAAAGTTCCAACATTCTAAACGCATTGAACATGAAACGAGAATACTTGATGAATATCTATCACGAAAAACAAATGACGCAAAACACATATACACACAGTCTAATATACACACGCAATGAGTCATTGCTACATAATTGAAAACCTATTTAGGAATGTAACTGGGACCTATTAAACCTTAATATACTTCCTTTACGTTTTCAACGCGTCTTATAACATCTACATCCAACGATCCCCCATAAAATAAATATTACATTTTAAAAATATTACATACTATCTCAAATAAAAGCGAGTTGACATTGTGAAACGAGTTCATTTAGTTGTATATTTACGGCAAATAACACAGGAAATGAAACTCAACATTATAAATATTATCATACGCGGATGGAATACTTAACGATACAAGACTGACGTTTCATATTTACAGGTACTGTTGGAGAATATTACGTACGTAGTATTTAGACACGTTTGGTAAGCTTTCAAATACTGCTGTAATAAGTAGTTCAGAATATATTTAAAAAAATCACAGTAAAGATATCCCTAGAAAATTATTTAAACTTCCGATAACTTTAACACTAACAGTAACACAAGGAACTGGATAGGGGCAGGGAGGTAGTTCATTTTTAAGGCTGATCTTCGAAAAGGCATGATTATTGATTCAGATTCTCGTTACATGAGCTTTTTCGTCCTTTTCCAGGCTTATCAAGCTTTACGACGAAGCCGCGGTTGCTTAAACTACGAAAGTTTATTTTGGTCCGACTTATTGGGCTCTTTCAAAAGCTTAGATAAGCGAATGAAAGGCGTTAAAAAACATATAACTTGAAACTGTCCCAAATTATATTCTAAAGTAAAGCCTATAACAATATAGTACCCAAGGACAAAATGAGGTACTTCGAAAACCACTTCAGACGTAATTAAAAATAGTTATCATCCCTTAAATGCAGACAAATTTAAAATCACAACGAAATTGCACCATTAGTACAAAACACGCGCATTGGGCATTATTTGTCATCTGGGCATTATTCTATTTATTGCTAACGTTGCTACTATTCGTATCTATCGCCTCGCTCACCCTGTTCTCGACCCTAAGGCGGAAGAGTCCGTTATTATCTTATTATTTATCGCCGCCCTCAGTCCTCTTAAAATTCCCTTTGAAATATGGACTTATTGGATCTGTTCCTGTATTGTTTCAAGGCCCGCGTCGCAAAGCGCAGATACGAACCATTTTATTACAGTAGTTTTTTATTTCGTTGCAATAATAGGCCCGTTTAAGTTTTTTATGGCTTATTTTTGTGACATAATGGCCTTGGCTGTTCCCGATTTACTGTTGCAACAAATTTCTGAATTTAGTGAGGGTTTCCGGTGTATGAAGTTTTAAGAGGGGTGGGAAAAGAAAGCAGGAAATGACATGATTTATACTACTGACTTGATGTTTAGTTATTCAGCTACAATAAAAGAAAAAGTAAATAGTGTAGCAAATAAAACTAAACGCAGCTCTTATATTTCCTCTCATCAATCACTCCGTAAAGAGCTGGACCCTAGCCTCCTAACATTTTATCACACCTACTTTTTAACACAGGTTTACACCATCGACTCTTGAATAAATAACCGAAAATGAACCTAAACCTAATATAAATAAGAGTGAAAGCCCCATAATTGGAGCTACTCATTCCCCTAAAACACGTTTGATCGTGAAAACTTCTAATTTAATGACCGTACATAAAGCGGCGGTAAGTCCCGAATCCGCAGTAAAGTCCAAATTAAATAACCTAATTTAGATGCAGAATTATGTTAAATTATTTAGTCTGCTGAAACCGACAGATGGGGCTTGTGATGAAAAGCTCGTTTTAGGTAGAGTAAGCCAAAATAAATAAAAAGTTTGTGTGTTACAAGAATGAAAAATGTAAGAAATAAAAGAATTCTATACCGGTTTTAATCCATCTCAAAACAGTCTAATTGCCACCTCCGAGGCAATCAATTATGTTAAATGAAGGGACAACTCGCTAAGTCGATCGCACGTCAGCCTTCACCCGGGAAAAGGATTTTAATCCGATTATTAAAATTGCTTAAAATTTTCCGTTGAAAACAACCGTTATTGGAATAGGCCAAAGTTTTGTAGGACACAATATTTCAAGCCAAGATTTTCGAAAACATTGCCGGTGAAAGTTAATTTATAAAATTTTAAAAAATAAAACTGATTCATGCCATTGTTTTGGATTATCTTCATAGAAGAAAGCTATTCGAAACAATCTACAAAACTATGTTCAGTACAACGAATAATGTATGTAGATAAGCTTTCTGTATTCTACGAAGCATATAGGAGCATTGAACTGATAAAAGTTAGGATAGCTTCAGCAATACACACATAATAAACGTTACGAAGTATGTAAGTTCCCTCAAATATCCTTATTTGATTATAATGGGCCTCAAAACACACATCAATCCGAACTTGAAACATTATCCTGAGCCTTTGTCAGCGACGCGGATAATTAAACCTTATCATTTGGTGTTAATTGCTAATGAGTTTTGGACTCTACTGGTTGTGTAGCTGCTCTGAATTAGCAATAAGAAACTTGACATGTCTTATAATAACACCCCTCTTTTTGCGTCGGGGGTTAAAAAGAAATATGAATGAATACATTGACTAAGCTTGTATTTAAGCTGTTCACGTATGGTAAAGAGAATTCATACAAGACTATTTTAATCAAGCATGTGATACGTAATAAAGATCTTTACAAATGATTTCGAAGCTTATTCGAAACAACAGTAAACTTTCATCTCTTCTACAAACATACTAGATACAGTCAAACAATTCAATAGTGTACTATCCCGATCTGAAAACAGTTTCCACGCATGCCAAGCACAAACCATCACAAGTTCGGAAGCGATCGCCCGTCGCCGGGACAGGGCCGATTGACTGCCTCAGCCCGGGGCAGGTTATGTTTATTAATAAACCACGTGCGCAACTCACTTCAACTTGTGCTATCTACGGCAAAACTTTTCTGATTAACCGATGCATGGTTTGTTTTTGGCCTAAGAAGTTTTAGGTACGTTTTTCTTGTTGGGCAAGATAGAAAAACTTTTTAAATAACTTACCTATGCTTATTGGAACTGTAACTTTTTCTAAAACGAACATTTTCTGTCTAATGGAATTGTAGTCCAATATAAATTCTTATCAATGACCAACTGTAACGTACACATTTACATACCAAGACGGCCTATCTTACTATAACACGTATTTAATTATTTCTTCTTTACTTAATTATTTAATATTGTAGAATTTAAAGTTATTCTCTGTGCGGATATGTTGAGTAAAATAACCCGATAAGTATTTATAAAACGGTTTTTACTGCATATCCGTAACTGTGTCTGTATCCGCAACTTATTTGCGTATGTTTAGTACAACTTTGACCTTGTTCGTAAGCACAACATCCCGAGCATTAGGGCACAGCTGTTGTTGGTTATTATGAAAACCGTATCGAATACAATACCTACGTAATTGCTACCAAAATATGTATCCGAGTCTTATTGGAGTCTATTTTGATTAATAAAATCGGCATTAATTTGCGTATCACTCAACACGGTTACCTTTGAAGTCTGTAACTGGAAAATCCCGCTAATCTAACGACACTACAAAAACAGACAAGCAACGACACTACACTACACTTCACTTGAACAACACGTGTTTGCCGCTTTGCCGCGGGGCGCGTGTCGCGACGGCCAGCGAGTCCGCCCGCCCGAGCGCTACTGCCGCCCAAGTGAAAGCGAAAATCATCCCCAATGTCGTCTCTCTGTCCCACTTGGACCCTGGCTGTATTCCCGTCCCTTTTCCCGGCAGTTTTCAATGTCCCCGTCGCCCATTGACGCCTCCGTTCAAGGGCTCGGCACCCTTCCGATGCGGTGCAGTCGCATTTGCAAGAAACTTCGCGCGCAGATGTTATATTATTTCTTGGCTTGCAAACAAGAAATCGAAAGTAATTCTCTCCTCTTTATTAAAGGTGTCTTAAAATTTTAAATTATACAACATAATCGAATTTTGTCTGTCACTACTCGGAAGTGAAAATACGTGATTTTCACTTTCTAGTACTGTCATGTCAGTCATAGCAGTCATGTACGATGAATACCTCGAAAAACTCACGCACCTACACCACAAAAACTTCCATAAACCCTCTAAGGATTGTATACGGTTTCGGGCAAATTCTTTAAGCTGCTTAGATTCGTAAACCACTGAATAAGTATAAGGCGCAAATCCTTTAAGGGAATAACAGATGCTTCTCCTTCCTTGTTTCCTTCTCCGGCGGGCGCTAATCCACGCAATTATCTTATTCGGCCCTCAGTGCCCAGGAAACCGCCCTTTATTATCACTTGCGATGTTATCCCTCATGCACAGCTATTTGATTATTGTCCTACTAATTGATTTTGTTTTATCATCATCAGCCCACTTTCGTCCACTGCTGGACATAGGCATATATATAATTCGTCAGCTTGTATATTTAAAACTAGGTCTCAGCCTCATCCGTATTTAATGTTTGCTAGTAAACGTAGACATAGCTATAGCATTAAATAGAGATATTGCATATTTGTTTTCAAATTGGTCCAAGATCCCAGAGCTGCCAGACATCACTTATTTTCTAATGGACAAAATATATACGATTGAGTAGTGTTGGGGTGTACTATCATCATATGACTAGTTGCTACCTTGACCAGACGGCCATTTTTCAGATATCAACCAATCAAGGTACATAGAAACACTGCTCACCTCACTTAAATTCTGATGGCTGATTTTAACATATATTTCACACAATATCATTAAAAATCAGGATTCATTACTCCCAGACACATGCGGTCGGCGGTTTTACCTTACAGACGCTTTAAAGCTATGAAAAAAATTTTACTTTTACTTATTTTCTGATGCTTGATTTTTATATATGTTATTCAAACAACTAAAAAGTGCTCATCTGACCGCAATAATTATAGAATTGTACCTTACAAACTATTTTATTAGAAAATCTTAACTAAATTCAATTTAAAAAAAAAATCTAAAACAGTTGGGTCTGGTGAATGTTTGGCCCCTTGGATCGGTCTGTCCGTTTGAAAAACGTTTTAAAATAGTTGTTTGAATAACATATATAAAAATCAAGCATCACAAAATAAGTAAAATTAAGTAAAAGTAAAATTTTTTCATAGCTTTAAAGCGTCTGTAAGGTAAAACCGCCGACCGCATGTGTCTGGGAGTAATAAAACCTGATTTTTAATGATATTGTGTGAAATATATGTTAAAATCAGCCATCAGAATTTAAGTGAGGTGAGCAGTGTTTCTATGTACCTTGATTGGTTGATATCTGAAAAATGGCCGTCTGGTCAAGGTAGCAACTAGTCATATGATGATAGTACACCCCACCACTACTCAATCGTATATATTTTGTCCATTAGAAAATAAGTGATGTCTGGCGGCTCTGGGATCTTCCTCTAAATGTCCAAGTGTTTGAACAACTTTTTACCTGCTAACTGCAAAGTTGGTCTTAAACAGCCATTTTTCAGTTAACTTAAAAAATATGATTTATACGAAAGCGTAGAAGCAGAACTAATTTCATTTATATGCGAGGCGGGGCGGCCTTAAATTTGACATACAGCTTTATAATAAAGTGACGTTTACAAGCGCCTTTCCATTAAGAAAATCCTAAGCTAGAGGCCAAGTTAGTAGAACCACTTATTGAGGCATTTTTTTTTCTTTTAGGCTCTACTAAAAGTGAAAGTTTGGTAAACCACAGTAATTTATTATGCATTGGATTAAATAGTACTCATCATAGAGATATCAATATGACAACCGGCTTGATTCTGAGATGAGTAGCGGAAATTAATTACATATTTGTTTCAGATTTTACCCTATACGGCGGATACTCTATTTTCACTTATTGTGAAATATTCATAAGTGTTCTGCAATATATCACGGTCCCAGACGTGATTACAGCGGATGTTCCCGCGATCGCGACGTGATAGCCGGCGTGATTGATAACGCGGGGTCCGGCCGAATTAGCCCTAACAAATGGCCGAGGATTGATCAGGACTTTTATATTGATGCTGCAATTGGCTTTCGTCTCCTGATAGCAAGCTGAGAGAAAAGCTACGACTCAAGCCAACAAGGACGCAGCCAGGCCCCAGTTTTTCCTTCCGGACTACGGCGTCGACGTTGCTTAGTAAGAAGACTAAAAGTAGCCTCGTTACCATTACAGGACTTGCGGCTGAGTAGATGGCTCAGATCCCTATAAAAACTTTAATGATACTTGAAACCTTTTACTGGGCTGTAGTACATTTGGACCTTAAATACTGAACATTAGGTAAACCAAAGGAAAATTCTGAAAAGTTGAGAATATCACAAGGGTTATCCATGTGGCAAGTAGCCCGTGAAAATTGGTCTGCAGAAGCGTTAATGGCACTTCTGTCCTACCGCCTTTGATGTGGTAATTTGAACAGGATTCATTTTCCTTCATTTCCCAAAACTTGTTTGGTTTCGAATCCGTTTTTCGATAAACGACTAATATTTTTCCTTAGCAACTCTGCCTCTCTCGTCTCGGAATATCTTGGTCAATAGAGAGAAAGGGAATATATTACGATTACGTTTATATTGAAATGAACAGAATTTTATGGTGGTACATTTTTAGGAACTTCAAGGAATAGGAACGAATTAATAAGGTCTATTATGCCCGATGATGTGATTTCAAATCTATTCTACGTCTCATGTGTCAAATTTGCATTAAAGTACGCTTGTACACAACGAAGGCCACTACAATCGGTAGGCCTACACTGTTTAGTATAGTGCATCAGCGATGCAGCGGTGCAGCGACGCAGTCATTCTGCATGTAATTGAACAAATACTCGTGTGGCCGTCGCGACCACTTGAGCCCCCGACACCCCCACACCCCGGCACCCCGGCACCCCACGCTGAGGCCCCCCGGGCGACACGACCACACACGTCATTCTATACGACTCTCAATGATCTCATACAAGGAGACTTGTGTGTGTTTACTTATTGTTTTAAGAATTGAGGCCTACGCAGTTTTCTAAACATACAATTTGCATGATAAAGGACGATGTCGAAGTTAAAAAGATTTCTACATTTAATGATTATTATTTTCCATTCCAATCCCAAATAGTAGATGCATCCGGCATACATTTCTTAATTAAACTATTCCGTACCAATCCGAGAGAGAAAAGTGGCGTGCATTTGGGGAGGCCTATGACCAGCAGTGGACTGATGATGATGACTATGTAACAATCCCGATACAACAAAGCGGTGATCATGTTAATGTCCCAAAGCATTTAGTGCATCGTTCATCGCTTTCTCATTATAAGTCGTTTTTAAGCGCTGAGTCAGTGGTGCAATCACTCAGCGGCATCATTACGTCAGCGCAGACTAAACTGACTACGGGGAACGGCATTTTTACGTAACTTTCAAGTTGATTGGCCTTTTTAGGAAAAAAAATATTACTTATTTAGGAAAGAATTCAATTGAATACCAATAATAACCTGGTTTAGAAACGAAATACAATTGCACTGAATAATTGGCTTTATTTAATCTGAAATCATATTATGCAGTGGACTACAATATAGGCTGATGTTGATGTTTTTCTCATCCGTGATTTTCACGTAAAGATACTAATTATTTGTAATTAGTTACCCAATATATATTATCTACCTCATTTAATAACGTAACGCTATCAAATAACTTCGTAGTTAGCACCTCCATTGCTCAGGTAACGGCTGCTACGATGAGCATCAGAGGTGAGCAGCGTCCTGAGTCACGGCTTTAATTAAACGGGTCACGGATGCTCGCGATGAGTCGCCCATTTGTGATCTCGAGACTACGAGTCGTCGTGTTTATTAGTGTTAGATAGATTAATCGGTGGTATGTTGAAGGTATTTACATATTGCATGCTACATACACAATCTTGTCTTTTAATTTTAATTTTAAATAGTCTTTAACATTAATTTATAATTACAATTTTAAATTGAAATATTTGCAAAAAATATTTTAATACATAATATAATTTATATTTCTAAATGTTTATGTGCACCGGACGCCCTGATGTACACAATTTTGTAAAGCGAGTGGCCGTTGCGAGACGAGCCAACGTTCAGTGTGGCGGCCGTATGATATCTTTGTGTACTAGTTTAAAGGTTTTTTTGAAATAAATATATTATATATATATATTATTATTATATTATATATTATTTTAATATATAGAGTACATCCAACAAAATGGGTTGGAGTTAAGTTAGAAATTTGATTAAAATGAAATAAGGACTGAAGTTTACTTTCGCAAAGTGAAATATTACGATTCA
This sequence comes from Maruca vitrata, assembly GCA_039566165.1. Classification (NCBI taxonomy): domain Eukaryota; kingdom Metazoa; phylum Arthropoda; class Insecta; order Lepidoptera; family Crambidae; genus Maruca; species Maruca vitrata. The sequence continues at coordinate 14,046,945 of CM076932.1, forward strand.
GCTTTTATTAATGTGCGTGCAAGTAAGAAATAATCATAAGATGGTTTGGAGTTCATCTTCACATATCACAGACATTGTTTAACATTATTACAACGCAAAAGCTGTCAACTTAACACAATTAGTAGGCTATCTTTCTTAAGACGTAGGTATTAGAAAACTGAAAATGTTCGGGATATTTACCATGTTGTATTGTTTTAATGAGCTCCCGATATTTCGGATTGCAAGCGCCATGATCAGTTCAACTGATCATTAAACAATAGGTACAACATGGTAAATATCCCAAACATTTTCAGTTTTCTAATGTGTGTAACCATGATAGTTTAAAATGACTTGATGTTTATTATCAAATGGTAAAGTATACCTAATTTATTAGCAGTCTCACAGCGACAAAAACCAGATACACCAACCGTTAATAAACTTCGGACTCAGGTCAACTAGTCAATTTGGTCCACGGTAAGTAATCCATACAAACAAGGCTCTCCTGCCGCCACAAGATTTACAACAGGGGCCGCCGAGCCGACCGCGCCATTACAGAGAGCATGTGATAGGGCCAGCCGCGGCGCTCACTGAGACACGAAAACGACCCGGAAACAAGTATTTCTATCCGGTATTTAAAAAAAATCTGGCGATTTGTAAGTGTTCAGTCAGTGAAATAATATACTTATAGGTGTCGCTTTTATTTGGAAGCTCTTTGAAGGTCGGTTTCTCTCAGATTTATGTTCATTGCTGAGCGGCTTACTTATTTATGTTAGACTTAGTGACTTGCCCAAAATAGTTATAGAAAAGTTTGTAAACGTCAAATATTATCTTGTGAAAGATAATGTATAAATCGTACGCGATACCCATGTATGCGTCAAAATGGCTTTCAAGCTGCTCCAAATCCTAGAATTCGCTTCCAAAGTCTAATCTCTGTCAATCGGTTTCCCATCTCAGTGTGCGTGCGGGGAATACCCGACGCAGAGCATTAGTCCGCGGTCGCTAACTCATAATTACCCCGCAAGCCCGCATATGAGACCGAAGCGAGGGAACTTCGGCTCGCTTCGGCCGGGTAGATGACGGACTGGGGTAAGTAGGACTGTTGTGGGCGTAGTTTGAGAAGTTACAGCCAATCCTATGAATATTAGTGGGTAATATAGAATGATATGCAAAGTTCTGTGGTAAACCATTTATTTTCTTTAGTCCTCCAAGAAAGTCTAGCTACTTTGCTTAATATGAAAGTCTATGAATGCAGTCTTTTTGACATATAATTATATGAATCATATATTTATCGTAGCCGAAGCATAACAGAAGTCTACTACGGTAGCTACGATGGTGCACCGTAGCTGCTACGAGTCTCAATATCGTAGTACGCTACAACAAACTTTATCAGATACAAGATACTAAGTATATGAGCTGTCGCGTCGAGTATCATTCTGGGGATCGTTTAGATTTTGTATTTGGATCCGAGCCAAACCGACGCGCATTACCTTGCAAATTGGAGTTTGTTTATTACATGTAATGAAACTGGGCGGAGCTGTGTGGAGACGATATATTTAATGGGTTGAACCTATACAAACTGAGCTGCTTTGCAAATTGCCCAAACTTATACACAGTTACTATAAAACCGACATCCTAATAACACTTTTGGCTAAATCTTATGTTTAAAATGTCGGCTTCGAGATACAGTACGTACATCTCCCCATAAAAAACACATCCTTCTGCACCGAACGATTAATTACACGGCAACGGAAGCTCGTATCCATTTTAATCTTTTTTTCAAAGGTGAAAAACTTTCAAGAAAATGTCTACTTTAATACGCTACTCATAAAGTTTAAATTGACATAAAAAGCTTTCATCTACCTATCAAAGGGTTGGTAGGCGGACGAAATATCCGAAGCAAGCGAATTGGAATTACAACCGGGACGTTTCTTCGCAAAAATAACACAAAAGCAGCTATTGTCACAGCAGCCGAATTGAGCTACGCAAAGCGCCAGGTACAGTGCAAACTAGCGGACTCAGTACGATATGTGACTTGGATTAAATGTGTAGTAAAAAAGCTTTTAACTGAAATGTCATCATCATCAGCCCATACACGTCCCCACTGTTGGGGCACGGGCCTACCCTAAACTAGGACGATAAGGCCACTAGTAACTCAAATGTGATTCAACTAATTTCAATGTATTCACTAATAGAAAAAGCTCTTATCTCATTGCATATGATTCTGTTGAGGGACAATCACAACAATAAAATCTCCCGAATAATACATTTCTAAAGACAAAATACTCTCTGTCCGGTGAAATTATACCGCTTTTATTACGTTAATTCTATCTGATTCATTTAATATCACACAACATCACATGCATTGTTCTGATTCCTGGGTAATTTGCACTTGTGTTACGGATATCAAAAACAACAGTGATACACAAAAATATACAAAAACGGAATAAACGATGTTCGATGTTCGTCACAAAAATATTTGTCCCGGGTGGAAATCGAACCCACGACTCTTGGAACCATACCCATGGTCACTATCCACTGTTTCATTGAAGCAGTCTATCTATACAAAGTGTATGAATAAATCTGTAATAAAAAGAGAATTTACCCTCTTGATTGATGTAAATGTGAACACGACGAGTATTATTGTTTACTTCACTGTCGTTGCATTCGCTAGCGCTCAACCTTAAATGAGGGATATAGAATATCCGACGAACAATACATCACGCAGGTAGCGCGAACATACCATTTCCCTATTGTCGACCTTAATCCCAGCTAATAAGACACAAATTGCTACAACTTGTTTAGTCAGCAGTCAGATCGGTGCGTGTCAACTTAAGCTTAAGCAAATTGAATCTTAATAGAAACAAATAGGGTATGTTTCCTATTGAACGGTACCGTTAGCCAAACAGTGGGATAGGCGGGTAATCGCCCGTCTACTCCTGACTTCAAGTAATCAACAGAGCCATTTTTTTTCCTAACTGTATACGTAAGTAGGGTTAGCAAAATACCTGTTGTTGACCTGCTACGAATACTTAAGTTACAGTAAATATGCAAATTAAGCACAATTTAATTAAACGTGATCCTTATAAATTAAGCAAATATGGAAAAAATAACATTTCACATTTCAGCTTGTCTACCTGGGTTTATATCAGCATAATGCATCGTCATTAAAATCTATTAGAACACGGAATAAACGATTTAGATTTGGGTAAATAACATCGTAAATGATAACTCCTACCTATCATCATCGTCGTCAGCCCATATACGTCCCCACTGCTGGGGCACGGGCCTACCCTAAACTAGGGCGAGGCCAGGGTCTATCTGTCTAGCTAATTTATAATTGCACTGAAGGTCGAAGGTCGTTCAGGGCTCGGCAACCCTACCCTGGATAAAAAGCGTCGCCTATCTCCGCGGTGTAGCTTGTAGGCTTTATATTGAATGGGGACCTTAACCCTTTGTCCCGTTATTGATAGCCGAAGGTGAGCCATCGATCATGCTACCGTTAACTCGGTTACCAGTTAATGGTATCATGTGTATCATAACACTTTGGTATTTTCCGGAATATGTGGTACAACATGTAAGACAAGATTGGCATAATGGGAGCGTGTTCAGTTGGCTACAATTTTTTTGGTGACGATGGATTGCCTGAGAAAAATACTGTGAATTATTTCTATTTTGTAAGTGTTCAAAAACGCATCTTAGAGTATCAATAATTTTGAACGGAATATACGCGAAATGGACCAAAAGGAGTGTGAGGAGGGAGAGTGAAGAGTGGTTACATTTATCGTTGAAGAATATTAAAAAAGAAAACCAAAAAAATACACCTTGCACTGTACCAATAACCTAAAATTGTATAACTTTTTTCCGCAACTTCGTTCCCGTAGAGACAAAGAAAAAAATCTCCACAAATACCAGTTTTAAAAACGCAGCTCAAACATTCCTTCGTTCAAATATTCATGAAGCGCCTTCGAAGACACTCCCCCGCTCCGAGAAAAATTGTTTTGCTGAGGGACCGTGCGTCTAATTTAATACACGCAGGATAGATAAAAATGCGATATAACTTGTTGTTTCGTATCTTATTACGTTTATCCTGCTAGTTTTTGTATTCGATTTTGATTTTCTTTCGAATTTTGGTAAGCATGGCTAATTTTCATCGTATGGGTACTTGTCCAATAATTCTAACACATTAGTTGAGTATACGTAACTACTATCTACTTGATTACTTTTGTAGGGAAGAAAATTTTAACAAAATCAATGCTTTATTTCTTGTTGACCCAACTGACCTCTACCATACTTTTCCTCATAAAGCTGGTAAAAATAACCTGAAAGCCGAACGCAATCCCCTTCCCAATGTACCTGTGTTCAAGTGTGTGCTTAATGTCAGATTAAATTTATTTCAGCTTTAGCACCGCGTGTGTTGGCTCCTCGCCAGCCGGGCTCGGGCGGGCCTACGGGTCGGACCGTGAGAAACTGAAAGAATCATGACGGACGGACACGCCTTTGAAGCTATTTGGCTTGCAGCTTACGGACTAACCAAGTTCTCGGTATTACAAGTTTAATTTTTAGGAGTCAAAATCATTCTTCAAGCTACCTAGCGTAAGGTGTGAAAATTTGTAATGTATTACGATTACCATGTTTCGTAAATTGTAACTTAGATATTTACCCCTAGAGAGCATACATGAATCAAGTAAGTCGGATTATCTTAGCTACTTCCCTTACGTAGAGTCTTTAATAGCTCAAACGCTTAAAGCTAACCGAAGTCTAACGGTAGGTATCAACAAGCACTTCTTCAAAGAGAGATCTAAATGAAAGGCAACGAATAAAACATCCGACAACAGTTCGGTTTGTTTGCGCGCGAACTATTAGAGAGTTTGCGGAACGCGCGAAACCTCGGTAATGGTGTTTGCCGATCGAGCGAGCGCAAACGCTTGCGAGCGAGTGCGGCGAGCGATGCCGGGCCGGG